>JAYMFT010040493.1:0-15632 GCA_038088735.1 Panulirus argus | reverse complement strand
TATATATATATATATATATATATATATATATATATATATATATATATATATATATATATATATATATATTGTAATATATGAAATGAACTTGAGACGACTAACGAAGACAGAATAGAATGAAGATATAACTGAAGAACACAGACTAGAATGAGCAATGAAGGAAATCCAAGGTGAAAATATAACGAGGAAAATACACACACACGAGGAAAAGAAGACTGAAGAGAAAGTGCAAAAGCAGATAATGGAACGGTAAAGACACAGAAAACCCGAGAAAGACGACAGAGGAGACGGACAAACCATAATGAAATCATACGAAAGATAACAGCACAGCAGCAAAAATTATGACAAAAAAATGTAATCACAACTGAAACATAATCAAATAAACTGTAATTAAGACAGAGAAGAAAAAAGTTGTGCAACTGACGGATGAGTAGAAGCGACGAAAGTTATAAAATTATATTAAAAGCATAATTTGTTGAACCAGACTGACAATTACAAACGAGCTACCATCTTCGACTAAAAAAATTCCCTAAACCACGTAGAAAATAAATAATGAAAAAAATTAGGAAAAACCAAAAAGTTATAAAAACATATGAGACTTCCTTACAAAAATCCACATAACGGAAACGTATGCAATACAAAAAGAGCTCGTGAACAACACAACAACACTCCTTCGACCGCAACAACACTTTGTTGACTTCAAAAAAAGAGATGGCGTCGTGCTAGACAAAAGACGAACGAACAACGGATCATTAAAGAAAACGATTTAAAAAAACAATATCAAAAAACGACAAAAGCGCAACGATTAATCAAAATGCGAAACAATGTAAGACGGAGAACGATACTTAATAACTACCGCAATAAAAGAGCAATTAAACTCGTTCACAAAGGGGGTATAATTAACTTAAGGATAATTAGGGAAATTAGCTTCACGCCGGCACAAAATAAATATATAAGGGAACGTTTCAAAAAAACCAACGAGAGCGAGGCGGTTCTTGACGAGTGTGGGGGACGGTTACCAACGAACGTGAAAAGATGGTCCCTTACCGAACGTGAGAATAGTTTTCTAACGAATGTAAGAAAGTCGCGAACGAATGTGGAGGCGGGTCCCTAACGAATGTGAGAAGATGGTTTGTAACAAACGCGAGGGCAGTGACTAACGAACGTGGAGGCGTTTTCGAACGAATGTGAACAGGGGTCTTAACGAATGTGTAGACGATTCCTACCAAATGTTGAAATGATTCCTGACGAATGTGAAGATGTTTCATAACGAAATTCAAGATGGCTCCCAGCGAATGAAGAGATGGCTCCTAACGAGCGATTCAGCGGGTTCCCGAAGAATGGGACAAAGGCACTTAACGAACGAATTGTGTGGTTCTTCATAAGGCCTCACGAACACCTCCTTATACGGGGCTCCTGCTACAGCATCAAGTTTGCGCTTCAGTCGGTAACAGGGAAAGGATGGGCTCCTTCGGAGAGAGAGAGAGAGAGAGAGAGAAGCTACTCGATCTGACAACTCCCTTCTTCCACTGACGACCGACCACACAACAACTTCGCCCGAAAGAGACTCGTTTCGTTTGCGGCGTTACCGCCTACATGCAGGCGGTGGTCGGCTAAAAGTCTAGCGCACGATTGCTGTGGTTAAAGCAACAACGAATGTGGTAAACTCATCAATAAATGGCCCTTAAGAGATGGCTTTAAGTAACACATTAAATGACATTTTTTCCAACTCAGAGTAAATGATTCTTCTCACACATGATAAAGTCATTTTTCCCCCTCCTGTTCACAGACATGAGCCTCTTCCATAAAGAACTTAAATTCACTCAAGAGTGGGCAACTTTCCCCGTTCACACTCCCCTACAAAATTCCCTTGGCAGTATATACTCCCTCTCTCTCCGTGTTCAGGTTTTTTGTCTTTTTTTTTTCCTGTTCAGCCAGAGGGAGTGGTGGGTGAGAATGGGAATGCGCTTCCTCCTGCTTTACCGCCCTGTCTCTACCACAAACAAGGTTATGACGCCACCACTCTCCTCCGGCAGATATACCCTCGTCACGGACCATCAGTTGTTCCCCTGTATTCTGTCCTTCTCACGAATGGGAAACTGTTCACGATGTTTCGTAACGAATGCAAGTCAAAACTTCGAATGAAAGTACATTAGTTACGAGACAGAAGGAATGCGGTTAATGATGGTTCCAAGTGAATATGCCGATAACCAGGCGAATGAGAGAACGGTACCTGCTGGTTCACAAGATGGCTTCCCAAGAACGAGGGGGCCGGATAAGAGGCATGATCTTAGAAAATGTGAAGTCGGTTTCTAACGAATGAAAAAAAGAGGGGGGAATTTTATAACGAATACGGAGATGGTTATTCACGAATAAAAGAAAAGGTTTCTAACGAATAGGAGATGATTTTGCTAACGAATGTGGAGACAGTTACGAATGAAAAGACAGTTCGTGAAGAAGTTACACAGACCACCGAGAGAGGCATAAACCGTGGGTCGGGGTGACCCAATTCCGGTGGGATGCTGAAGCGCTCGTCGTCGTTACGCATCGGCGTGTAAGAAGTGACGACGCGACCGCGCATTTGTAGAGACTCGGAACTGACCTCGGGATGCAAAACTTAACCAAAATGTAAGTCACGGACGAGGACAGTGAACGATTCTTCATCTACATCGGACAGAACGAACGAAAAAGAGTGACTCCTAACGAATAATAATAAAAAAAAAGCTGTTCATAATGAATGAGACGTTCTTCGTAACGAATATAACGAAAGTCGAGTGAAAGTAAGAGACGGTCAAGAGGATAATGGGTAGATGGGTTGATAAGGACGGAGAAGATGGGTATCTGAAGGAGATGGATGTCGATGGATGTGGTTCAAAGCGAGTCTGAAGCCGATTCGGAACGAAAGAGACGACTGGATCACAAGAGACGTCTCCTCACGAACAAGGGCCACGGTTCGTGACGCATGGGAAGACGACTGTTCCCGTTCCTGACGAATGAGAAGATGGTTTCTGACGAATAAACGAATGAAACGGCGATTCCTGGCCCACGCGAAGAATGGTATCGAACGAATGTGGTGATGGTTCCTAACGAATGCGTAAAAATGATTCCGAACGAATAGGCGGCAGACCGTCTCCATCAAACGAGAACTGTTGTAACGACACACGAACGACTTCTTGCAACGAATGATCCACAGGTTTACCACAGACGTTTGAACGAGTCTCCGATTACAGTCGCAAAGGAATCGGATGAACTCTGCCGATACACAGTGTCGCTCTACATTGTCCCCACAGTTTACATCATCCCTCAATTACTTTACGACATGCATTCAGACAGGTTAAGTCCCGATTGCGTGTGGTGTATCTTAATGAAAATCTCTTGTTAAAGATTTACTTAAGGCGAATACTTACATACTTAACAGGCGGATGGAGCTCTTGGCGTAGGAGTTTACCATACAAACAACAAAAGAGAACAAGTATTCAGTTATCCAAGAAGTTTTCCCCCCCTCAACCATGGGTTAAAGACGGGGGCTTCTCTTAACCTTACGAGCACGCCGGTAACGACCCTTTGAGCACGCCGGTAACGACCCCTTCAGCACGGCAGTACGACACTTCGAGCACGGCAGTACGACACCCTGAGCACGGCGGTACGACCCTCGGACGCGACGCCGGAGCGACACCACCACACCACCCCCACCCACTCCCTTTGAATACAACGGTACAACCTGAGTACCAAGAGTCCAAAATACCCCCGAGTACGACGGTACAGCCGTCACGCTCAACGACACACAACGTCACCACAGCGTAACGCACGGAACGCTGAGCGTCGTCACAAACAGTTACGCAGTCACACACAAACCCAAATAAGGCGTAACACACACACACAAACGCCTCTTTACGCACAATCAAACCAACTTACGTATGCACGCAGATTCTCTAATGCCAAGCATAAGAGGCGTTACCGGACTCCGCCTGCAGGGGGGGGGGGTTATAAGTGGAAAAAAGACACCATCGACGAGCTTGTACCACCGTCAATGGACGAAGAGGAGCAGGATCTCATCGCCGAACGTCTCACTCCACATGCAAGGCCACTTGCCTCCCTGCTACTGAATGCGGCGCAGCCCCGATAGCCGCAGGGTGCCAAATAAAAGGGGTCTTGGGGGGGTAACGTAATGCAATAATGGCGGAGATGAGAACGAAAATCCTGACGACGGACGATGTAAAACCATACTTAACGCGAGAAACCCGTTTATGACGGATAAATATTACGGGAATATACCCGGGCCCAAAATATCAGGTATCCGGTCCTGAAGTCCGGATAGAACGAAGACGTAACTAAAAGGGTTCGTAATGAACGAAATTTCGTTAAGTCGGCGGTCGACCGAGGCCGCACACTTAAACTGCCTCCGCTGAGGCGACAATTAATTCTGGGGCTGAAATTAAACGACAAGCGAATGTGCGGACGACAGGAATCATGAATAGAATCAATGCAACTCGTTAGCAAAAGTGACTGGTCAACACTCCCGCGTTCGTTCAACGAATATCAACGAATCTGGACACTGGGTTGGGGCAGGAACGCGCGCGCGCGCATACACACACACACACACACACACAAAATCCCAACCCGTTTGCGCTTAACGTTAAAAAAATAAAACGTTTAACCATACTGCCGTTGAACGGACTCGGCCACTCGTCAACCTCAGTTCAACGAGTTATGGACATCGTTGAATAAATGAGCCTTTAAGAGACGAATACAGAGGCACTTTGGAGATTCAACGAGACTGGAGACTCGTTGAACTGTCAACGACGATGGAGTTACCTCGAGAACCGAATTAACAAAATTCACACTGAATCGCTAGAGATTCAGCATACTTAAGTATGGAAGACAATACGACGGCGGTATACATACGCACGCTATATACATAATCATATATACATTCAGGTGCCGACATGAGGCTTTACTCTGTACCCGTCTAGGATACAGTCCCACCGATGCTATTACAAACGCAACCACTCTCAATTACATAATAAAATCTACCTGTAAGACCTGACCCCTAATTACTGAACTTAAAAAGCATACCTGTAATACAATCTACCCGTCACCCTGGCTTTTAAAAATCTTCACACCTGCATAGCGTGGAATCGACCCGCCTAGCGCCTTCAAAACTACATAAATCTACCAGGTATGGAGCGGGCGGAATCGACCAGCACTTTCGACACTGTTTGTTAGCTAAGCGGCTTGTCCCCAACCATCGCCCAGTACTCGATAAGCAGAGTCGCGTTTCCACGCGAAACAGACAGGGGGGCGCTGCGCAGCGCTCCGTCGCAGTGCAGTTGTGATCAGCCCTACGAACCCTTTGTATACTCTTCATACGCCATGGCGAGGTGTACAGATTTACCGAACTCTGTCGATACGCCCGTCAGACAAGAGCTGTACAGATTTTTTACAAGCTGTTGCGTTTGTAGTTATAGCTTAGTCGGGTCTGTAAGGTTATGGCTTAGTCGGGTGTGACGGCGTAACGCACAAGGCCGCGGCCGTCACATTACCATAAACCAAAGCGTCATCGGCTGATCGGCAAAATCGGAATGGCCTGCGTCCGGGTGGTCGGTCGGTCGGTCGGCCGACGCCATTTGTCGGTCAGTTGGTCGGCGCGTCAAAATCTGGACACTTCTGCCGGTCGTTTATTCGTCCGACGCGTCGTAACGAGGTCCCTTTCGTTCAGTCGGTTCGTCTGGTCGGCCGACAGGCCCGAATCTGAGCCGCCCCCCCCCCACCTCCACGCTCCCCGACGATAAATGACGTGTTTGTTCTCTCGTACGTTCGGGTGAGTCACTCCTTCCCCCCTTCCCCCCCCCCCCTCTCGGACCTTCGATCAACCCCGACGATGACGATGATTTTCTCTAGAAAGAAGACATCCGTTTCTTTTTTTTTTTTCTTTGCCTGTCCCGTTTCAGCCACTTTTTTTTTTTTTTCCCCAGCGTCAGTCGGACACCGACGGAGAAGATCGGTCGGGTACTTAAAACCCAGCAGGGTCCTGTCGGTCAGTCGGCATTTTGGTCGGGGTGTGTTTTGGTCGGTCAAAGTCGTGGGTCAGCGGGGTACAAAATCGATTAGGGTGTGTGTGTGTGTGTATGTGTGTGTTGTATGTGTGTGTGTGTGTGTGTGACCGGGACTCGACTTAGGTGACGCACGCATCCGGGTGACGCAGATGCGTGACGGCCCCGACGTGGTGACGCCCCCCTCCCTCCCTCCTCCACCCCCCCCCCTCGTTTCTCCCTTCTTCCCTCCCTCCCCCACATGTCTGCTGCTACTATCTCCGACCCCCTCCTCCGACCCCCTCCGACCAGGCACACGCGTTCCCCAGGAACACGCGTGCAGCTTATCACATTAAGCCAGTAGTCGATTATGGTAATCACCTTAAAAGGTCTCGTACGGGAAATATTCCCGAGTATTTTATTTTTTTTTTCTCGTGTCTTGCGCTCAGTCTGTCTTCACAAATTACCGTACTTCGTACTAGTTCGAACTCTCCCTATTTTATTTTTTTACTTCGTCAGATTCGCTGGTCGTTTTTCAGCCGACGGTAAGAGAGAGAGAAAAAAAAAGAAGTGTCGACCTAATAATGCCTGAGGGACAGTTGTTGCAACGCAGACCGTCTGATTCTCTCGCACAACGCCAGGGATTCCGACACCACGGATTACGTGATGCGTTGCGACTGAGGTGTTGCCTTGGGTGCAGTGTGCTGCGTTAGTCGCGCGAGATGCTGTACAACACGGACGTTACACACGATCATTAAGGTTTTCAGAGAGATTTTTTGACAGCTTGTTTTTTTTTTAAGCTAGACAGTTTTTTTTTTATATATAAATTATGTATTGTTGTAGTCTTTTCGTACACTGTTCTCCGAACTCTTCCATTTGTTAGGAATACGACAGGCAAGCTATAGCGTTTTCCACGTTCGTGATAGCTACATTAAAAGCGCTGGGACCTCATAACGCTCTCTTGGATGTCATAGATGTCTGACATCCTCTCTCTCCCTCTCTCTCTCTCTCTCTCTCTCTCTCTCTCTCTCTCTCTCTCTCTCTCTAATAATCCGCTACTTTCTCCTTTACCTCTTTCGCTTTGATACTGTCCCGGCAAATTATGTCTATAAACGATTTGCTCGGAGACCACTTGACTGATTCCTTCAAAACTTGTTGATTGGTTCGAGAAGACAGAGTGCCAATGCAGACTCGAGGACGAGGGTAGTTAGTCTCTTGTTTGATGGCCATTCTGAAAAAAAGAAAAAGGAAGAATCGAAAAAAGTTTCAGAAGTTGACGGATCGAGTCGAAACTTGGTATACATTAGGTTCCTAGTTCGGCTCCCCCGACAAAATGAAAGGTTCCACAGCCATGTTTGATAGCCCTAGTCTTCACACAAAAGGAGTTGTGACCCACCCAGCTGACCACAGGAGTCGTGACCCACCCAGCTGACCACAGGAGTCGTGGCCCACCCAGCTGACCACAGGAGTCGTGACCCACCCAGCTGACCACAGGAGTTGTGATCCACCCAGCTGACCACAGGAGTTGTGACCCACCCAGCTGACCACAGGAGTTGTGACGCACCCAGCTAACCACAGGAGTTGTGACCCACCTAGCTGACCACAGGAGTTGTGACCCACCCAGCTGACCACAGGAACTCCATAAATTTTCCCCAAAGGTCAGAGGGGCGATCGCTTGATCGACGTCCGTCACCACAATCTCCATGTTCCAAGAAGTGCTCGTACAGATACGAGAATTGTCCTTTACCTACTACTGTGAATATCATAATCCATGAGCAAGTGCACAGCTAAGCAAGCAGATAGTTTTCCCACTGATATGTGTCAACTGCTATATTACTGAAACGCAACTACTGTGAACGTATTCATCACTTAATGTTCATTGTATACATATTTCAACACAGTATTAACCGCAATTCAACAAATATGTAACTTTACATCACTTAATGTTCACTATTCAGTACATAATGTATTTCAACGCTGGACTACTGCAGTTCAACCAATATCTGACTTTACATCAAGTAATGTTCAACAAATCACCATAAAATGTATAAACTATAAAATTGTTTCTGTAGAACTTCCTGCACTATGTGTATAGGCTTCACTCATGTGATTGTCCAAAGCGTGGAAGAATCTAGCCCCAACTTGATCTTTTGTTATTGATTAACTACTTACTACTGTGACTCCCATTTATGTAATTCTTCGCCTGTATTTTCACCCGAAAGGCTGCTTGAATTCAATAAACCTTTCTTCTTGTATCTGCCTGTTTATTGTACCTTTGTTGTGCTAAAGGAGAACACTGTTACCTCCATCATTATCTCCGATGTGTTAAGGTAAAACACCCTGCTTCCTCTATCGTTATCATTGGTATGTTGAGGGAAAACATCCTGCCACCTCCATCAGGTTTTTTTTTTTTTTTTTGCATTGAGAAAAGAGCACTCTGCTACTTCCATGATTACATTTGGTACGTTGAGGTAGAACACCTTGCTACCTCCATCACTATCTTTTGTATGTTGAGGGAGAACACCCTCATGCAGAGCTGCCAACCATTACGTTTTCGCTGTATCTATTACTTTTTTTTTTTAGATAGATACGGCAGTACTATTTTCCTTAGTGAAATACTTTTTTTTTGTTAAATTCTGGTCGTATGTTCGTAACTTGTACATGTATTGTGTATGTAATGAACGGGAAGTTCACAGAGGTGCTATGTTCAGTAATTAGTGCGCCTTCTCATCGCGCACGCAAGCACTAATTCAGTAAACAGAATCACAGTCGGACACGGTCAATTATCGACCATATCGCGGTAATGACCGCACAAATTGTTGCACTGGTCGGTCTTACCGTCCGATCATATCTTTAGCCTGTGTAACCAGGCTGGTCCTACTCTCAGGCCGGGCCCTCCTGAGGCTTCAAAAAGTCGCGCCAAATTATCATGCACAGAAGTGGATAAGAGATTACTAGTTCCCTTCCATCTGTTGCTGTTCTTCATAGTAGTAAAATCTAATTTACTAAGACTTTCTACCAGTAACAGAAGAAGAGTAACAACGAAAATTTTGCTAGAAACATCAAAGCCTTAGCACATAAGTTACTGGAACAGATAGATGAGCTTGAACTTGAATCTGCTCACTACCAGGTAGGTCAGCTTGAAGGTGTATATCTTGACCAAAGAGCTGATGAGTTGTGGGTGGCCACTTCACGACAAAGAGACAAGTCTTCTCATAAGGAAAAGTATTTAGTGCACATCTTCCTAGAATCCTGTTTGCTATCTTGTCAGTTACTCAGAGCCATGCTCAAGATGAGAGAATTTTCAGTCAGGTAAGGAAAAACGCCACTGAATTTCGCCCAAGTCTTGGCACACAAACAGTATCAGATTTCCTCGCCAGAAAGTGTATAGCTGGGCTAAAAAAAAACACTTGTCATCAAGTGAAGTTCAATGAAAGGCTTTTGGAGAAGTGCGACAGGCAGCCGCTGCTTATAGCAAAACGCTCTTCAGCCAGGAGTGAATATGTGTGGACAAACAAACATTGGAACCTCTGTTGACTTAGTTCTAGGACCGAAAATGAAACACTGCTGACTACATACTTTGTTTGCTTGAAAGCGAACTATTGTGGACTATCTACATGTTGATAAATGAACGGAGATAACAGCTTGAGCACTGAACATCTCAATTTCCTGTTTTGAAAGTGCAGCCTGTATTGCGCGTTGTCTAGTTTTCGTTCTGCAAAATTCTTTTTTTTCTTCCTCAATTTCCTTATTTCTGCCATCTGTTTTCGTTTTTTGCTTGTCTGTTTGTTTGTTTGTTTGATAAGGTTGGCAGCTCTGATTATGTCACAAAATGTAAAGAAATACAAATCACATTAACTGAACTTCCGAACCTTAAGCGACCAGGAGTACCAGATAAACTAATTCACCCATCATGAATCATTGTTATACTCGCAGGTATAAAAGACTTTCGATACCCAGCCGTCCTACATTGCGTTGATCTTAACCTTCTTCCTGAGGGAAGCATTTGGTATTTGTTCTTCGATGGATGATTTTGGTCACTCAGAATTATTTTATATCTTTGTATATTACATTTTTTGTACATTTCTAATGATATACTGGTATTCCTGACCTCTAATTTAATACAGTTCTTAATAACCTTTGTCAATTTGTTTTGAATCTGAGTTACACTTTCCATATCAACATGTGACTGAAAATGAGATTGTATAACAGCTGTGTAACATAAATCCATAATTTTAGTGTCAATATTAAGGTTGCTAAGCTTCCTAACAAAATACATTCTAGAATTTAACTTTTTCTCCAGTGCCTCTGCATTTTTATAGAAAGAAAAGTAATTGTCAATGATTGTACCAAGAAATCTATATTCCCTCACAGATTCTACAAGTTCGCCATTAATATATAAAGGAGCCTGAGCGACTGGTAAGGTACTACAATTTACAACCACTTCATTTGTTTTCTGACCAAAGAGTTCAAGGTAATTATCATTACACCATATCCTACATTTTTCTACTTCCGCTCGATACATATCATCATCATTAGTACATTGACTCACGAGAACGGTATGATCTGCATACTTGAAAAGCTGACAGTTGGCAGTATGACAGTGACCATCACTAGCATAGAGGATAAACAATACAGGCGACAGCACACAGCCCTGTGGCGTGCCTGTATTTGTAATAATAACATCCGATTTTTCATTAAGAAATTTTACATATTGTGACCTTTCTGTAAGGAAAGCATTAATCCTGAGAATTAAGTTAGAATTTACATTCCTGTTATTCTGTTTTAACATCATTATATAATTATATGAGGCTGAATGGTGTTAAAAGCACTAGAAAAATCAACAAAAGGTATCTTTACAAAATGTTTCATGTCGGCAGTATCAGATTTGTCCATAGGCTCGAGTATGTACTCAATAAAGGACTGACTTGCATCCTCTGCCCATCGATTTCGCGTATAAGCAAACTGAAAGCGATCGGTGAAATGTTGGACCTGTTGGCAAAGTATGTTTCTCACAATTTTCTCGAAGCATTTCATCATAACCGAAGTACGAGCTACCGGTCGATAATCATCTTTATAAGTAGGTGGAGATTTCTTAGGTATCGGTATCAATTCAGATGTTTTCAATAGCTTTGGTATACGAACATTACCCAAAGATTGTTGAAAGATCTTACATAAAATAAGTCAATGGTTCTTTACACAGTTTCAAAATATGTCCATTGATTCTGTCCGAGCCAGTAGCCTCACCAGTCTCAATGGATTGCAAACTTCTAAGTACCTCATCCTTTGAAATAATAGTAGGTGGCCTTCCACTCACACCAGCCCCTTTAATTGTACTGTCGCTCTCTCCTTGTAAACTCCCAGTCTTGCATTCTTTCCACACGCCCAAACCATCTCAAAGAATTATGTTTCACACATTGCCACTACTCATTTCATTCCCTTTGCATTCCTTGCCATACCAGATCTCTAATATAACCACCCCCTCATTATTTTCTTCATTCCATCTAGTCATACAACATGCTCTTCCCATATATCTCATATCCACATCCTGGCTTCTTGACTTAGTAATAACTACCTCTTCCGTGCTAGTGTAACTCGTACTTGGGGGAACAAAGGAGAATATGTACCAATCCAAACAATGTTATCAGTAACCAGTCATAATTACGACAGAAAAGACAGAAAGGCAACATCTCATAATTCAAAGCCAGTGAGAAAAACTAGAAATGATATATCATGAGAAATTCAAACTGTAGGTGAGTGCTGAACATTTCTATATATATAGGGGGCCATGGCTACCCCAAATCTGCAGATAAGTACAAGGATTAGACAGTCTCGTTGTATGCCCACATGATAACTCCATTAAAAGTATATGCAACTTTTTAGATTGCAATGGCAAGCAGTGAATGGTCGTCAAAAGAAAGCCAGATTCGTGTGAATACAATGCAAAAATGATCTCGACCTAATATCAGTCTAATGGTATGAGAAGTTGCAGTGATCAAGTATAATGAAGGAAAAGGGTGAGGTAAATCAACATGGTGAAAGTATACAAAACTGTACCAAAACCGCAGCCCTCTCTCCACAGCTAACCCCAACAGATCTTTCCATGGTTTTCCCTGACTGCTTCATATAGTCTGGTTCAGTCCAGTGACAGCACATTGCTCCAATTCACTTTATCCCGTGCACACATTAAACCCTCCTGCAGGTTCGGGCCCTCAGCAATCAAAACCTTCCTCATTCCATCTCCAATGCTGTCTCCCCTTCCCCTTGTACCCTTCATCGCTGACTCATACTCTATTTGTCAAACACTCCTCTCTCATTTTCTCCATATCTCCAAACCATTTCTGCACGCCCTCTTCGCCTCTCTCAACCACACTCTCTTATTATGACACCTCTCTCTTACTGTATCATTTCTTAAGCCATCACCTCTTCTGACACCACAAACGCTCTCAAAAATTCAGGTACTGACTAACTCGTTCATCCTCTTTCGTACATTCTCACCTAAAAGTCCACACCTCGAATCCATAAAACATTGTTGGGACTATTATACCATCAAGCATGCCCATTTTTGTCCTCGCCAACGATGACCTCTCATTCCACACACTCCTCAATGTGCTCAGGACCTTAGCCCCCTTCACCTACTCTCTGGCTCACCTCAGCTTCCATTGTTCCATCCGCTGCCATGTCCACTCCCAAGTATCTAAAACACCATAATTCCTTCAGGTTCTCTCTATACTAATTTAAACTACTTTTATCCATGCACTTTTTTAATGCTTTCCTCACGCCTGTTCATGTTCTTCAATCTGTTTATCCTCCTAATTCAAATAGAACATGCAAGGTTTCCATCTCCATTCGTTTAAAGATTCATGTATCCTTATCAACATAAAGTTGGGTTTTGTATCTATATATCAAAGATGGGAAAAGTACTCCTACAAATAAGACTTTTACATACTTCACTCTTTCAGCCTGATGTTTGAATGAATCTCCAACTTTTCTCATTTTCATCTTTTCAAGTCCTACCCATGCACAGTGCTATTACTCAGAGATATTCTCTCTCAAGTATATAAATTCTACATTTCCTTGTACATATATACTTTTGGCTTCCTTCTCCTTCCTCTTGCAGTTTTCATGTCAGATTCAAGGGCTGTCCTTAATGAAGACATCTGTCTAACGTATGGAGCTACTCACGTTACTTCCAAATTACTTTTTCATCTATCAGACGTCATGAATGAAGTAATTCTTGTTTAGATACCAAGAAACAGCGTAACTTCGTAGGCATATTGTTCACACAAAGGCATAATCAAAGGTGATGTAGTCGAGAAAGTACTTAGCGAAGAAGGCTCGTCTGAGGTGGGTGTTAAGCTGTGAGAAGTAGCGATGCACAACTTCACCTGCAAAAGTGGAGCGAAGGGCAGCAGGGAGAGTGTCTGACCCTTGTGGGGCACCCATCCACCTTAGAGCATACTTAGAGTCTTCAGCCAGCCACTCGAACTTGCCGATGAAGTCATAATTTATGGCACAGGGATTACACATCTGAAAAGGACTGAGACTTTTAGCAAAATCCTCTACACCATCATAGAAAGTAATGTTTTCATTTATTAGTTAGACTCTGTGGTTTCTGATGCATTACACAGCTAGAGAATGGATATGAGCAAATGTGGCTTTTATCATCTGTTCTTGGTGCTACCTCGCAAATGTGGGAAACGGTGTTCAAGTATGAAAGAAAAAGTAAGACTTTGACTAAAAGACCTGAATAAGCAGGTTAGGAACATATGCTGATGAACAGATTGTTTTTCTTTTATTCAACAAATATCTATATCAAAATTTACCCTAAAGATTTCATTACAGACAGTTCATATTCTCTAAGGTTCCAGCAATATCATGGTGCTCGTACAAGGATGAGGTAGATTAGGTTGCGAGAGATACAAAGGTAGGCAGAGCACAACGTAAGGCAAAGTCTCTACAGTTCACTGTATTTCTCAACAAATACTCACCTTACGTGGAAGTATGGACGTCTGATTCCATCAGGTGATTGGTCGATTGATAGTAATGCAGGAAAGTACTGTTTATGGTTTATGAAGATTTTTGTGTTTAATCATTATACCAGACTCCACCTGCTTGAGGTCATGCTACAACTGAAAAAATCACCTTTCCATTGGTTGTTACCGCTGTTAGTTAATGAAAAGAGAACAGTCTTGTCAAAGAATATGCCGCCTCAAAGTAGTCCAGCCTGTCCCTGCTACTTCATACATATCCACACATACAGAACATCAGAGTTTGCGAGAATAAAATCTGCCCTTTACTTGAGCATCAACAATGAATGAACATACATTAGCAAGAAGCAGCCTGACTTGCTTAGTCCAGACGAGGCTCTACCCTTCATCCTTCCTGACTCGATCCCACGCCATCTCCTGATTCCCTCACTTCCAACCTGGCTGCATTCCTTGTACCTCATTCACGACTTTGATACCATTCCACTCGTATCCCACAACACCCCTTTACCTGATTTCCTCCTTACCAGGCTCCTTGTCCGTCTCACTCATACGCCTTATAGCTTTGTCCCATATTGCACCCACGTAACTTATTGCACCCATGTTATTGACTAGGATGACTAGGCTTTGGCTACTAACTTATGTCCAATACTGCACCCATGTTATTAATTAGACTGCACTGGCTTAGGCTACTAAGCAATGTCCCATATTGCACCCATGTTACTTGTTCTACCCATATTCTTTACTGGGCTGCAATAGACTTATGGTACTATGCTATGTCCCATTTTGCACCCATGTTATTGACTAGGTTGTACAAGGCTTCGGCTACTAAGCTATGTCACATATTGCACCCAAGTTATTTACTGGGCTGAACTAGGCTTAGGCTACTTAGCTATTTCCCATATTGCACCCATGTTATTGATTAGGCTGTGCTAGGCTTAGGCTATGTCTCATATTGCACCCATGTCTGACTCCACATCCCTCCCAACTTTTTGCTCCCTGCAACATCTGTTCCGGATTCCCTTACCCGTCACTGTGTTCTGAGTGAGTCACACAATTCCTCTTTCCATATTCTGGTGCTGCACGATTCCCTCACCTCCGTGCCTTCCAGACTCCCATTTCCAATTGTGCTCTGACTCCCTTCCACGCCCTACTTAAGCACCCTCTTCACACCCAACCATACCCCAAACTGACCCTCATCCTCCAAGTTGCGCTTTATCTATTAACACCTTCCCTACCGATCTCTCAAATTCATTTCTCAGTCACTACAACACTCCAAACCACGCCTTACTTAACTAACTCATTTTCTGCTGTGCGTTTTTGAATGACCTCACGACATTAGCACCTCACCTGGCTCCCACACTCCCTACTATGCTCTACCTGACCTTCTCTTCAAAAGGACATGGCGAACCTGGTGGAAGGAACGCCAGTGGGGGTCCAGTTCGACTACTTCTTCGTCATCCTGCTCGGTGATGAACCGCACGAAGTCCGCGAAGCTCACAGTCTCTCCCGTCCTGATGCTGACAATCAGGAAAAAGAACAGGTTTTAGCCCAGCCAAACACCACTCATGACTTGTTATCTCTCCATCAAAATGATAGTTTTCCAACTGTG
>JAYMFT010040482.1:0-15632 GCA_038088735.1 Panulirus argus | reverse complement strand
TTCTAGCTCTGTTTCCTTACTTGACAGAGTTGAGTCGAAAGCGGTCCGACTTATAAACTGTCCCAGGCTAACTTCCATGCTTGACCCCCTTGCCCTACGCCGCAATGTTGGTTCACTTTCCCTCTTCTATAGGTATTACTTTGTTTTTTGTTCTCGAGAGCTTGCTGCTTGCGTGTCCCCACCACTAGCTCGACCACGCAATACTCGGCAAGCTGCTGCGTCACATGTTTATTGTGTGGCCATCGGCAAGTCAAAGGTGTGCCGCTTTGATAACTGCTTCTTTCCCTACACGTCGAAGTTTTGGAACTCTTAACTTTCACATGTCTTTCCGAGTAACTATGATCTATTTCATTTCAAGGACAGGTTTTTCATTTTCTCAAAAAATCGTTAATGCTTTCCCTGCTTTTTTTTTTTTTTTTGCCTTTCTTAAAAGTAATTTTCAATTAGAGCCTGGCCTTGATGTGAACTTTTGTCCGTGACTGGAGCCTTCAACATAGAAACAAAAAATCCCGCCAGTGCTGTGTGAGTCTTCACTCTTCCAGATCTTTGTGAGACAGATATAGTATCACAGCCAGAGCTCTGTGAGTCGATACCATACCATAACCTGATGAGACCGAACCAGTACCCACTCCAAAACTGTCTGAGTCTTTACTGTACCAGACCCTGAGGAGACTGAAGCAATATCTCAACCAGAGCTGTGCGTGCCGTCAGTGAACCATACACTAATAAGACTGAGCCAGTATCCCGCGAAAGCTCTGTGAGCCGTTACTGCACTAAACCCTAATGAGACCGAGCCATAACCCACAGCAGAACTCTGTTAGCCTTTCCTGTACCAGACACTGATGAGACTGAGCTAATATTCCGCCAGAGTTGTGTGAGCCTACACTTTACCAGACCCTTTTGAGACAAACCCAGTACCCTAGCCAGAGCTTTGTAAGCCAACACTGTTCCAGTCCTTGATGAAACCGAACCAGTATTCCAGCCTCTGTGAGAGCCGATAGTGTACCAGACCTTGATGAGACCGAAAGAATATTCCACGTAGAACTGTGATTCTTCAATGTACAAGATCCTGATGACATTAAGCCAACATCCAGCCAGTGCAGTGTGAGCCTTCACTATACTAGAGCCTGATGAGAACGAAACACTATCACAACCAGAGTTGTGTAAGCCGACACCGTAACAGAGCCTGATGAGACCGAACGAGTATCCCAGCCAGAGCTCTGTGAGCCGACACTGTATCAGATCTTAATGACACTGAGCCAGTACCCACTCCAAAACTGTTTGAATCTTCACTGTACCAGACCATGATGAGACTGAACCAGTATCCCAGACATAGGTGCATGAGTCTTTACTGATTCAGAACATGATGAGACCGAAGCAGTATCCCAGGCAAATTTTTGTGAGCCGTCACTGTACAAAACCCTGAAGACAGCGAGCCAATATTCCGCCAGTGTTGTGTGAACCGTCGCTATTGCAGACCCTGATGAGACCGAAACAGTATCACAACCAGAGCTGGGTGAGCTGTCACTGTAAAAGATACTGATGAGACTGAAACAGTATCAGAGCCACAGCTGTGTGAGCTGTCACTGTACCAGACCTTGAAACCGATCCAGTATCCCGTGAGCGCTATGTGAGCCGTCACTGTACCAGAACACGAGGAGACTGAAACAGTATACCAGCCAGAGCTGTGTAAGCAGTCACTGTACTAGATCCTGATGAGACCAAAATATTATATCAGCCAGAGCTGTGTGAGCCGTCACTGCACCAGACCCAGATGAGACGGAAACAGTAACCACACCAGAGGTGTGCGAGCAGTCATTGTACCAGACTTTCATGAGACCGAACCAATACCCCCGGTAAAGCTGTGTGAGCCAACACTGTACCAGACCATAATGAGACCGAGTCAGTACCCACACCAGATCTGTGTGAGCCGTCACTTTACCAGACACTGATGAGAACGAACACGTACCCCCAGTCAAAGTTGTGTGAACCGCCACTGCACTAGACCCAGTATGAAACCGAAGTAGTATCTCGCCAGGGCTATGTGATTTAACAATGTACCAGACCGTGATGAGACTGAACTAGTATCCTAGCTAATGCTGTGTAACCTAACACTGTATCACACCCTGATGAGACCGAACCAGTGTCTCAACCAGAGCTCCGTAAGCCGACACTGTACCAAACCCTAATGAGACCGAGCCAATACCCCAGCCAGAGCTGTATGAGTGGTCACCATACCAGACCCTGACGAGACCGAGCCAGTATCCCAGCCAGAGCTGTGTAAGCCGACACTGTATCAAAACCTAATGAGACCGAGCCAGTACCCACTCCAAAACTGTTTGAACCGTCACTATGTCAGACCCTGATGACACTGAAACAGTGTCATAGCCACAGCAGAGCTGTGTGAGCCTTCACTATACCAAACCCTGATAAGACCGAACCAGCATTCTGCCAAAGCTGTGTGAGCCATCACTATAAGACACTGATGACACCAAAACAGTATCAGCCAGAGTTCTGTGAGTCGTCAGTGCACCAGACCCTGATGAGACTGATCCAATACCGCAGCCAGAGATGTGTTTGCCGTCTCTGTACCAGACCTTGATGACACCGAGCTAGTATACCGCTAGAGCTGTGTGAGCCTTCACCACCAGAATCTGATTAGACCGAGCCAGTACCCCACCAAGAGGTGTGTGAGCCGACACTGTGCCAGACCCAGATGAGATCGAGCCATTATCCCGCTAGAGCTATGTGAACCCTCACTGCCAAATCCTGATGAAACCGAACCAGAACCCTAACCAGAGCTGTGAGAGCTGTCACTCTACCAAACCCTGATAAGACCGAGCCAACATCCCGCCAGATCTGTATGGGCCATCACTGTACAACACCCTGAGGAGACTAAACCATTATACCGCCAGAGCTCTGTGAGGTCTCACTGAACCAGACCCTGATGAGATCGAACCAGTACCCCAGCCAGAGTTGTGCGAGCCGTCATTGTATCAGACCCTGATAAGACTGAGCAAGTATCCCGTCAGAGCTGTGTGAGCCGTCATTGTAGCAGATACTGATGAGACCGAACCAGTACCCCTAGCAAAGCTGTGTGAGCCAACTCTGTACCAGATCCTGGTGAGACCGAGCCAGTACCCCAGCCAGAGCTCTGCGAGCCGTCCCAATACCAGATTCTGATGAGACCGAACCAGTTCCCCAGCCATATCTCTAAGAACCGACACTGTACCAGACCATGATGTGATTAAACCAGTACTCCAGCCAGAGCTGTGTAAGCCGACACTATACCATACCCTGATGAGACAGAACCAATACCCCAACCAGAGCTATGTGAACCTTCACTATACCAGACCCTGATGAGACCGAAACAGTACCCCATACAGAGCTGTGAGAGCCGTCACTGTACAAGACCCTGACAAGACTGTACCAGTATCCAGCCAGAGTTCTGTGAGCTGTCATTGTACCAGACCCAAATGAGACTGAACCAATATCCCAGCCAATGCTTTGTGAGCCAACACTGTACCAGACAATGATGAGACCGAACTAGTGTCTCAGCAGGAACTCTGAGAGCCAACAATGTACCAAACGTTGATAAGACCGAGCCAGTACCAACACCAGATTTGTGTGAGCCGTCACTTTACCAGGCCCTGATGAGATTGAACCGGTACCCCTGCCGAAGCTGTGTAAACCTGGTCTGTACGAGACCCAGATGACACCGAACCAGTATCCCGCTAGAGCTATGTGAGCCGATAATATACCAGGCACTGATGAGACCGAACTAGTATCCCAGCCAACGGTGTGCGAACCAGCACTGTACCAGAACTTAATCAGACCGAACCAAAATCTTAGCCAGAGCTCTGTGAGCCAACACTATACCGTACCCTTATGAGACCGAGCCACTACCCCAGCCAGAGCTCTGTAAGCCGTCACTATACCAGACAGTGATGAGAGCGAAACAGTATCACAGCCAGAGCTCTATGAGCCAACAGTGTACCGTACCTTGATGAGACTGAACCAGTACCCCAACAGAGCTGTGTGAGCCGACAATGTATCAAAACCTAATGAGACCGGGCCAGTACCCACTCCAAAACTGTTTGAGACTTCAGGGTACTAGACGCTGATGAGACCGTAACAGTGTCACAGCCACAGAAAAGCAGTGTGAGCCTTCACTGTATCAGACCCAAATGAGACCGAACCAGTATCCCAGCCAGAAGTGTGTAAGCCGTCACTGTACCAGAACCTGATGAGACCAAAACAATTTCAGAGCCAGAACTGTGTAAGCCGATACTTTACCAGACTCTAATGAGACCGAGCGAGTATCCCGACAGTGATGCGTGAGCCGTCACTGTACTAGGCCCTGATGAATGGAAGCACTATTAAAGCCAGAGGTGTGTGAGCCGACACTTTAGGAGACCCTGATTATATTGAAACAGAGCTCTGTAAGCCGTCACTGTACCAGACCATGATGAGACCGAGCTAGTATCCCACCAGAGCTATGTAAGACATCACTCTACCAGACCCATACGAGACCAAGCATGTATTCCGCTAAAGCTATGTGAGCCGTTACTCTACCAGACACTGATGAGATCGAAACAGTATGACAGCCAGAGCTCTGTGAGCCGTCAGTGTACCAGATCAAGATGAGACTGAACCAGTTTCCCAACCAGAGCTGTGTAAACTGACAGCGTACCAAACCCTGATGAGACTGAACCAGTATCCCGCCAGAGCTGTGTGAGACGACAGTGTACCAGACCCTGATGAGACTGAGCCTGTATCCTGCCAAATCTGTGTAAGCCGTCACTGTACCAGACCCAGATGAGAACGAACCAGTACCCCAACCAGAGCTGTGTAAACCGTCACGGAACCATACCCTGACGAGACCAAACCAGTAAGCCAGACAGAGCTGTGTGAGCCAACGCTGTACCAGACCCCTCTGAGATCAAAACAATATCCACACGAGAGCTGTGTAAGCCGTCACTGTACCACAACCTGATAAGCTCGAACAAGTATCCTAGCCAGAATGTGTAACCCGTCACTCTAAGAGACCCTAATTAGATCGAACCAGTATCTCGACAGTGCTGTGTGAACCGTCACTATACCAGCTCCCGATGAACCGAGACAGTATTAGAGCTATAGTGAGTGTACCGACACTCTAATAGGCTCAGTTGAGAACAAGCCGGTACCCCAGCTAGAGCTGTGTGAGCTCTCACTATATCAAACCCTGTTGAGACCGAGCCAGTATCACCGCTAGATGTGTGTGAGCCAACACTGTACCAGACCTTGATGAGACCGAGTCATTATCCCGCCTGTGCAGTGTGAGTCGTCACTCTACCAGACTATAACGAGATCGAAACAGCATCACAGCCAGAGCTCTGTGAGCCAACAGTGTACCGTACCTTGATGAGACCGAACCAGTACCCCAACAGAGCTGTGTGAGCCGACAGAGTACCAAACCATGATGAGAACCAGCACGTATACCAGAGCTTTGTAAGCCGTCACTCTACCAGACCCTGATGAGATCGAACCAGTACCCCACACAGAGCGGTGTGAGCCGTCAGTATAACACACCCTGATGAGATCGAACGAGTTTCCCAGCCAGAGCTATGTGAACCGACACTGCATCAGACTATAATCAGACCGAAACAATATCACAGCCACAGCAGAGCCGTGTGAGCCCTCACTGTACCAGACCCTGATGAGACTGAGCCAGCATCCTGCCAAAGCTGTGTGAGCCGTCCTTGTACCAGTCCCAGATGAGAACGAACACCTACCCCAGCCAGAGCTGCGTGTCCCGTCACTGTACCAGACCCTGATGAGACCGAACCAGTGTCTCAGCCAGAGCTCTGAGAGCCGTCAATGTACCAAACCCTGATGGGACCGAACCAGTACCCTAACCAGAGCTGTTTGAGCCGTCAGTATACTATACCTGATGAGACCGAACCAGTACCCTAGCCAGATCTCTATGAGCCGACACAGTACCAGATGCTGATGAGACCGAACCAGAACCATATCCAGAACTGTGTGAGCTAATACTGCAGCCAGCTCAGATGCGACGAAGACAGAATCCACATCTGAGCTGTGTGAACCGTCACGTTCATGAGTCCGAACCAGTACCCCAGCCAGAGCTGTGTGACCCGTCACTGTACAAGACTCTGATGAGAGTGAGCCTGTATCTAGCCAGAGCTGTGTGAGCCGTCATTGTACCAGACACTGATGAGACCGAACCAATACCCCAGCCAATGCTGTGTGAGCCAAAACTGTACCAGACCCTGATGAGACCGAGCCAGTACCCCAGACAGTCCTGTGTGAGCCGTCACTATACCAGACCCTGATGAGACGGAACCACTACCCCTGCAAGAGCTGTGTGAGCCGTCAATGTTCTCGACACTGATGAGACCGAGCCAGTAAACTAGCCTGATCTCTATGAGCCGACAAAGTAACTGACCCTGATGACACCGAATAAGTACTCCAGCAAAAGCTGTGTGAACCGATATTATTCCATATGCTGATGAGATCGTGCCATTACCCCAGCAAGAACTGTGTGAGCCAACACTGTACCAGACCTAGATCGGACGGAAACAGTACCCACACCAGAGCAGTGTAAGCAGTCACTGTACCAAACTCTGATAAGACCGAAGCAGTACCCCAGCAAGAGCTGTTTGAGCCGTCACTGTATAGGACCCTGATGCGGCTGAGCCGGTATCCCCACGTCAAAGCTGTTTGAGCCGTCATTGTACTAGATCCTGATGAGGCCGAGCCCGTACCCTAGCCAGAGCTGTGTGAGCCTTCACTGTACCAGATCCTGATGAAACCGAACCAATACTGCAGCCAGAGATGTGTTTACTGTCTCTGTCCCAGACTCTGATGACAACGAGCTACTATACCGCTACAGCTCTGTAAGCCGACACTGTACCACAGCCAGATGAGACCGAGCCAATATCCCACCTGGAGCTGTGTGAGCTCTCACTGTAACAAACCCTGATGAGACCGAGACGGAATCCCACCAGCGCTGTGTGAGCCGTCGCTGCCAAATCCTGATGAGGCCGAACCTGTACCCTAGCCAGAGCTGTGAGGTGTCACTCCACCAGACCATGATGAGATTTAGTCATTATCCCGCCTGTGCAGCGTGAGTCGTAACTGTACCAGATTATGATGTGATCGAAACAGTATCACAGCTACAGCTCGGTGAGATAACGCTGTACCAGACCCTGATGAGACTGAACCAGTACCCGTACCAGAGCTCTGTGAGCCGTCAATGTACCAGACCCTGATGAGATCGAACCAGTATCCCAGCCAGAGCTGTGTGAATCGTCACTATACCAGCTCCTGATAAGACCGATGCAGTACCCCATACAGAGCTGTGGGAGCCGTCACTGTACAAGACTCTGATGAGACTGAACCAATACCCCAGGCAATGCTGTGTGAGCCAATACTGTACCAAGGCCTGATGAGATGGAAACAGTACCCTAGCTAGAGCTGTGTGAGCCGTCGAAATACTAGACCCTGATGAGACCGAGCCAGTTCCCCAGCCAGACCTTTGTGAGCCATCAATGTTCTAGACCCTAATGAGACCGAGCCAACAAACCAGACAGATTTTTGAGCCGACATAGTACCAGACCCCGATGACACCGAATCAAGTACTCCAGCCAGAGCTGTGTGAGCCGATATTAAAGCATGTTCTAATGAGACCGAGCCATTACCCCAGCAAGAGCTGTGTTAGCTGACTGCACAAAACTCAGATGAGACGGAAACAGTACCCACACCAGAGCTGTGTGAACCGTCACTGTACAAGACTCTGATGAGACCGAACCAATACCCCAGGCAAAGCTGTGTGAGTCAACACTGGACCAGACCCAGATGAGACCGAGCCAGTACCCCAGCCAGTCCTGTGTGATCCGTCACAGTACCTGACCTTGATGACACTGAAGCAGTACCCCATCAGAGCTGTATGAGCCGACAGTGTACCAGACCCCGATGAGACCAAAATAGTACCCATACCAGAGCTCTATGAGCCGTTACTGTACCAGACCCCGATGAGTTCGAACCAGAACCTCAGCCAGAGCTGTGTGAGCGGTCACTATACCAAATCCTGATGAGACCGATGCAATACCCCATAGAGAGCTGTGTGAGCCAGTACCCACACTAGATCTCTGTGAGCAGTCACTTTACCAGACCCTAATGAGACTCTATCAGTAACCATACCAGAGATGCGTGAGCCGTCACTGTACCAGACCCAGATGAGACCGAACCAGTACCCCAGCCAAAGCTGTGTGAACCGTCTATGGACGAGACCCAATATGAGACCGAACCAGTATCCCGCCAGGGCTGTGTGAGCCGAAAACGTACCAGACCCTGATGAAATTGAATTAGTATCCCAGCCAACGTTTTGTGAGCCAACACTGTACCAGACCCTGATGAGACGGAACCAGTGCCCAAGCCAGAGCTGTGTGAGCCGTCATTGTACTAGACCCTGATGAGACCGAGCCATCACCCTAGCCAGACCTGTGTGAACTCTCACTATACCAGACAATGATGAGACGGAACCAGTACCCAAGCCAGAGGTGTATAAGACGTCAGTGTACTAAACCCTGATAAGACCGAGCCAGTACCCTAGCCAGACCTGTGTGAGCTTCACTATACCAGACTCCAGCCAGAGCTTTGTGATCCGACAATGCATCAGACCCAGATAGGACGGATATAGTACCCATACCAGAGCTCTGTGAGCAGCCACTGTACCAAACCCTATTAAGACCGAAGCAGTACCCTAACCAGAGCTGTTTGAGCCATTGCTATACAATACTTTGATGAGACTGAGCCAGTATCCTCCTGTCAGGGCTGTGTGAGCCGTCACTCTACATGACCCTGATGCGACTAAGCCAGTATCCCAGCTAGAGCTGTATAAGGCTACACTGCACCAGACAAAGATGGGACGGAAACAGTACCCACACCAGAGCTGTGTGAACCGTCATTGTACCATACTCTGATGAAACCGAACCAATAATCCTGGCAAAGCTCTGGTGAGTCGACAATGCGCCAGACCATGATGAGACTGAATTTGTATCCCAGCGAAAAGTGCGTAAGCCGTCACTGTACCAGAACCTGATCAGACAGAAAATTTTTGAGAGTTAGAGCTCTGTGAGCCGACGCTGTACCAGACCCTAATGAGACCGAATCAGTATCCCACCAGAGCTGTGTAACTCGTCATTGTACCAGACCCAGAAAAAAACGAGCCGATATCCTGTCAAAGCTGTGTGAACCGTCACTGTACAAGACTCTGATGATAATGAGCCTGTATCCCGCCCGAGCTATGTGAGCCGTCATTGTGCGAGACCGAGCCAGTACCCCAGCAAGACCTGTGAGACCCGTCACTATACCACACCCTGATGAAACCGAGCCAGTACTCCAACCAAAACTGTATGAGCTGATATTACACCATGTCCTGATTAGAGCGAGCCATTACCCCAGCAAGAGCTGTGTGAACAGCCACTGTACCAAAAACCTGATGACACCGAAGCAGTACCTCAACCAGAGCTGTTTGAACCGTCACTGTGCTAGATCCTGATGAGACCGAGCCAGTACGCCAGCCAGAGCTGTGTGAGCCGTCACTTTACAAGACTCTGATAAGACTAAGCCATTATCCCAGCTAGAGTTGTGTGAGCTCTCACTGTATCAAACCCTAATGAGACCGAGCCGGTATCCTGGCAGAGATGTGTGAGCCGTCACTGCCAAATTCTGATGAGAACGAACCAGTACCCTAGCCAGAGCTGTGAGAGCTGTCACTACCAAATCCTGATAAGACTAAGCCAGTATACCGCCACAGCTCTGTGAGCTCTCACTTAACCAGACTCTTCTGAGATCGAGCCAGCACCCTAACCAGAGTTGTGTGAGCTATCACTATACCAAACCCTGATGGGAATGAACCAGTACCCCGTCAGAGCTGTCAGAGCCGTCATTCTAGCAGACCTTGATGAGACCGAACCAGTACCACAAGCAAAGCTCTTTGAGTCAACACTGTACCAGACCCTCTTGAGACCGAGTCAGTACCGCAGCCAGAGCTGTAAGAGCCGTCACTGTACCAGACCATGACACGACTGAGCCAGTGCTCCAACCAAAGCTGTGTAAGCCGACACTGCACCAGGCCCAGATGGGACGGAAACAGTATCCGCTCCTGAGATGTGTGAGCAGTCACTGTACCAGACCCTGGGGAGACCGATCCAGTACCCCAGCCAGACCTGTGTGAGCCGTCACCGAACCACACCCTGATAAGAACGAGCCAGTATTCCGGCAAAGCTGTGTGATCCGCCACTATACCAGACACTGATGAGACCAAAACAGTATCACAGCCAGAACTCTGTGAGCCGTCAGTGTACCAGATCCTGATGAGACAGAACCAATACCGCAGCCAGAGATGTGTTTGCCGTCTCTGTACCAAACCCTAATGACACCGAGCTAATATACCGCTGAAGGCCTGTGAGCCGTCGCTGTACCAAAATTTGATTAGACTGAGCCAATACCCTAGCAAGAGGAGTGTGAGCCGACACTGAACCACACCCAGATGAGTTCGAGCCAGTACCTCAGTTGGAGCTGTGTAAGCCCTCACTGTATCAAACCCTGATGAGACCGAGCCGGTATCCCACTAGAGATATGTGAGCCGTCACTGCCAGACCCTGATGAGATTGAACCAATACCCCAGCCAGAGTTGTGCGAGCCGTCATTGTATCAGACCCTGATAAGACTGAGCCAGTATCCCATCAGAACTGTGTTAGCCGTCATTATAGCAGATCTTGATGTCACCGAACGAGTACCGAAAGCAAAGCTGTGTGAGTCAACACTGTAACAGATCCTGATGAGACCAAACCAGTACCCTAGCCAGATCTTTTTGAGCCGACACTGTAATAGACCATGATGCGACTGAAGCAGTACTCTAGCCATAGATGTGTAAGCCGATACTGCACCAGGCCCTGATGGGACGGAAACAGTACCCACACCAGAGGTGTGTGAGCAGTCACTATACCAGACCCTGATAAGACCGATGCAGTTAACCATACTTAGCTGTGTGCGCCCTCAGTGTACAAGACTTTGTTGAGACTGAGCCTATATCCTGCCAGAGTTGTATGACCCGTCATTGCACTAGACCCTGAGGAGACCGAACAAAAACCCCAGCCAATGCTGTGTGAGCCAACACTGTACCAGACCCTGATGAGACCGAGCCAGTACCACGGCCATACCTGCGTTAGTCAACACTGTACCAGACCCCGATAACACCGAATCAGTACCCCAGCAAGAGCTGTGTGAGTCACACTGCGCCAGACCCAGATGGGACGGAAACAGTACCCACACCAGAGCTGTGTGAGCAGTCATAAAACCAAACCTTGATGAGACCGAAGCAGTACCCCAGCCAGAGCTGTTTGAGCCGTCACTGTACAGGACTCTGATGAGACTGAGCCAGTATTCACTCGACAGAGATGTGTGAGCCGTCACTATACCAGACAATGATGAGACCGAACCAGTATCCCAGCCACATCTCTGTGTAGCCGACACTGTATCAGAACTTAATGAGACTGACCAAGTACCTACTCCAAAACCGTTTGAGCATTCATTGTACCAGATCCTGATGAGAACGTGCCAGACCCCAACCATGCCTGTGTGAACCGTCACGGTACCAGACCCTGATGAGACAGATAGATTGCCCCAGCCAAAGCTCTATGAACCGTCTTTGCAGGAGACCTAATATGAGACCGAACCAGTGTCCTGCCAGGGATGTGTTAGCCGACACTGTAACATACCCTTATGAAACCGAGCCAGTGCCACAGCCAGACCTGTGTGAGCCGTCACCGTACCACACCCTGATGAGACCGAGCCATTATTCCGCCAAAGCTGTGTGATCTGTCACTATAGCAGACACTGATGAGACCAAAACAGAGCTCTGTGAGACGTCAATGTACCAGATCCTGATGAGAGAGAACCAATACCGCAGCAAGAGATGTGTTTGCCGTCTCTCTACCAGACACTAATGACACCGAGCTAGTACACCGCTAGAGCTCTGTGAGCCGTCACTGAACCAGAATCTGATTAGACCGAGCCAGTACCCCAGCAAGATGAGTGTGAGACGACACTGTACCACACCCAGATGAGTTCGAACTAGTACCCCAGCTGGAGCTGTGTGAACTCTCACTGTATCAAACCCTGGTGAGACCGAGCCGGTATCCCGCTACAGCTGTGTGAGCCGTCACTGCCAAATCCTGATGAGACCGAACCAGTGCTCTAGGCAGGGCTGTGAGAGCTGTCACTCTACCAAACCCTGATAAGACCGAGCAAGCATCCTGACAGACTTGTATGAGCTCTCACTGAACTAGACCGCTGACGAGATCGAACCAGTACCCCAGCCAGAGTTGTGCGAGCCGTCATTGTATCAGACCCTGATAAGACTGAGCCAGTATCCCGTCAGAACTGTGTGAGCCGTCATTATAGCAGATCTTGATGTCACCGAACGAGTACCGAAAGCAAAGCTGTGTGAGTCAACACTGTAACAGATCCTGATGAGACCAAACCAGTACCCCAGCCAGATCTTTATGAGCCGACACTGTAATAGACCATGATGCGACTGAAGCAGTACTCTAGCCATAGATGTGTGAGCTGATACTGCACCAGGCCCTGATGGGACGGAAGCATTACCCCCACCTGAGCTGTGTGAGCAGTCACTGAACCAAACCCTGCTGAGACCGAAGCAGTACCCCAGCCAGACTTGTGTGAGCCGTCACTGTACAAGACTCTGATGAGACTGAACCAGTATCCAGCCAGAGGTGTGTGAACCGTCACTGTACCGGACCCTGAAGAGACCGAGCCAGTACCCAAGCCACAGCTGTGTGAACCGTCTCTGCACGAGACTCATTTTGAGACCGAACCAGTATCCCACCAGGGCTGTGTGAGCCGAAAGTGTACCAGACCCTGATGAGACCGAACCAGTATTCCGCTAACGCTCTCACTATACCAGAAAATGATGAGACCGAAACAGTATCACAGTCAAAGCTCTATGAGCCGTCAGTGTACCAGATCCTGGTGAGACCGAACCAATACCCCAGCAAGGGGTATATGAGCCGACACTGTACCGGACTCTGATGAGACCGAACCAGTACCCCAGCTGGAGCTGAGTGAGCTCTCACTTTATCAAACCATAATGAGACCGAGCCGATATCCCGTCAAAGCTGTGTGAGCCGCCACTGCCAAATTCTGATGAGACCGATCCAGTACCCTTGCCAGAGCTGTGAGGGCTGTCACTCTACCAAACCCTGATAAGACCGAGCCAGCATTCCCCAAAATCTGTAGGAGACGTCACTGTACCACACTGTGATGAGACTAAGCCAGTATCCCGCAAAAGCTCTTTAAACTCTCACTGAACCAGACCCTGAGGTGATCGAACCAGTACCCTAACCAGAGTTGTGTGAGCCGTCAATGTATCAGACCCTGATAAGACTGAGCCAGTATCCTGTCAGATCTGTGTGAACCGTAATTTTAGCAGATCATGATGAGACCGAACCATTACTCCAACCAGGGTTGTATGAGCCGTCACTATACAAGACCTTGATGAGACCGAAGCAGTACCCCAGTCAGAGCCCTGTGAGCCGTCACAGAACAGTACCGTGATGAAACGAAGCCAGAATCCCAGCCAGAGCTGTGTGAGCCGACATTGCATCAAACCCAGATGGGACGGAACAGTACCATCACCAGAGCTGTGTGAGCCGTCATTGTATCAGACTCGGATGAGACCTAATCAATACCCCAGGCAAAGCTTTGTGAGCCAACACTCTACCAGACCCCTATGACAGTGATCCAGTGTCTCAGCCAGAGCTCTGTTCCAGACTCTGATGAGATCAAGTGAGTACCAAAAGCGAGTACCAAAGCCAAAGCTGTGTGAACCGTCTCTGCACGATACCCAAATTGAGACCGATCCAGTATCCCGCCAGGGCTGTGTGAGCCGACAATGTATCAAGACCTGATGAGACCGAGCCACCACCCACTAGAAACTGCTTCAGTCTTCAATTTACCAGACTCTGAGGAGACCGAAACATTGTCACAGCCAAAGCAGAGCTGTGTGAGCCTTCACTGTGCCAGACCCTGATGAGAACGAGATAGTATACCGCTAGAACTCTGTAAGCCGTCTCTGTACTAGACCCTGATAAGATCGAACCAGTACCCCCAACAGAGCTGTGTGAGCCGTCACTGAACCAGATCCTGATGAGACCGCGCCAGTATTCCAGCCAGAGCTGTGTGAACCGACACTGCACCAGACCGAAATAGGACGGAAACAGTACCCACATTTGAGCTGTGTGAGCCGTCATTATACCAGACTCTGATGAGACCGAACCAATACCCCAGTCAAAGCTGTATGACTCAACACTGGACCAGACCCTGATGAGACCGAGCCAGTACCCCACACACAGCTGTGTGAGCCGTCGCTGTACAATACTCTGATGAGATTGAGAATGTATCCCGCCAGAGCTGTGTGAGCCGTCGTTGTAGCAGTCCCTGATGAGACGAACCAATACCCAAACCAATGCTGTGTGAACCAACACTGTACCAGACCCAGATGAGACGGAACCAGTACCCCAACCAGAGCTGTGTGAGCCGTCAGTGTACAAAACACTGATGAGGCCGAGCCAGTACTCCACCCAGACCTGTGTGAGCCGTCAATCTACCAGACCCTGATGAAACCGTGCCAGTACCCCAGCCAGACCTGTGTGAGCCGTCACTTTACCAGATCCCTATGACACTGAATCTATACTCCAGCCAGAGCTGTGTGAGCCAACATTATACCATGTCTTGATGAGACCGAGTCATTACCTCAGCAAGAACTGTGTTAGCCGACACTGCACCAGACCTAGATGAGACGGAAATAGTACCCACACCAGAGCTGTGTGAGCAGTTACTGTATAAGACTCTGATGAAAATGAGCCAGTATCCCGTCAGAGCTGTGTGAGCCGACATAATGTCATACCCTGATGGGGCTAAACTAGAATCCCAGCCAACGCTCTGTGAGCCAACACTACCACACCCTGATGAGTCCAAATTAGTACCTCATACAGAGCTGTGTGAACCGTCATTTTACAAAACAGATTAGATTGAGCCTATATCCCACCAGAGCTGTTTGAGCCGTAACTGTACCAGGCCCTGATGAGAACGAACCAATACCCCAGCCAATGCTGTGTGAGCCAACACTGAACCAAACCCTGATGAGACCGAAGCAGTACCCCAGCCAGAGCTGTGTGAACCGTTACTATACACAGACCCAGATGACACTGAATCAGTACTCCAGCCAGTTGAACACCATCTGTCTGAGACACAGTTGTCTAATGATGTTCTCATTAGTCCCTTTCTCATATCTAATTATAATCTCCACTCGCGTTTCCGTTTCAAAGGTGGTGTTTGCGCTTATTCCAATGTAAACACACCTTTTGCACGCCTCAAGGAACTTAAATCCCCAAACTTTGATGTTACGTGGCTCAAAGTCTGTCTCCCTACTACCACACTTATCCTGTTTTGCCTAGTGCTCCACTAATTCTACAAACTTTGTATCCTTCTTCGACTATCTAAATTCCTGCCATGAGACTGTGACATCCTCTCACCCGCAA
>JAYMFT010040471.1:0-15632 GCA_038088735.1 Panulirus argus | reverse complement strand
ATAGAGAGTGTTGATAAATTGGGAAAAACAGACAGAGAAGGTATTTACAAATTTTTGAGAAAATGAAAAACATGTTTCATGTACCTCTTATTAACTTCTGTTCATCACTTTCAGCAGATTATCCTTCTAGTTCTTCATGTCATAGATGGTGGTCATTCCAATGCCATACTCTTCTGTAAGACGTTTCACACTTACACCTCTGTCCAGTTTTTCCAGCAGCTTGACTTTCTGTGCTATAGATAAACATAAATGCTTCCTCATTTTCTTATCATTATTACCCATAGGGGTATCTGCAGGCCTTTTTGACATTTTCAACAATATCTTTGTACCACAGAGCAGAAAATAAGCAAAAACTCAGTGAGTAATGCAGAAAACAGAATGGAATGGAAACAAATGGGTTAGAGCTGAGACATATTTCAACGTTTCAATCGTTTTCCTCAGTAGATACTGATTCCAGCATTTGGTGGGACTGTGTTCCCCATCAAATGATAGTCACCTGGTCAGACACCTTGGTGTGTCACTCTCTGATTGGGTCACTTGTCCTGCTGCCTCCACTTGTTCACAGCGATCTCCACTACCTGACATGACCAGTAGATGAACTCAGTCCTTGTGTTAACGTTGTCTCTGGTAGTGATGTAAGCTGCTTCTAACACAAGGTCTGGGTTCATATGCTGGTCATGTCAGACAGCAGAGATCGCTGTGAATGAGTTGAGGCAGCAGGACAAGCAATCCAATCAGAGAGCGATGCGCCATGGCATCCGACCGGGTGACCCCCACTTGCTGAGGAACACGGTCCCACCAAATGCTGGAATCAGTATCTCCTGAGGAAGACCATTGAACGGTCAAATCATTGAGGTATGTCTTAGCTCTGACCCGTTTGTTTTCATACCATCCTGTTTTCGACATTTATCATGATGGATAATAGATACAGTAAGTAATGCACATAGGTCTGACCGTGCCGATGGTTTGTAACAAGCTGGTGCCAACAGAGTGTCAGAGCCCAGCATGGGCAAGTGAGATCAGGTGTGGAATTTTCCACTTGTAATGTTATGTCGCTGCTCAAAAAGTTTTGGATTTGGGAGCATTTCAGATTTTGGATTTTCGGATTAGGGATGCTCAGCCTGTACCAGTATGTATACTCAGGGCATTTAGTTTGTTCATGGCCCTCAGAACACTTATTGTTATCAGTTTTAGACAGAGAAGAGAATCCCATAGGATCCTCTACAAACAATACATCCACTGCACTTTAAACCGTGCTTCACCTTCCTGATCATACTTATGAATATAGAGAACTCATGCAACAAGCCGTAACAACATAGTACCCTTAAAATACTTTTGCCAAATAGTATTCCAGACACTTTAAGATATCATCAGCCAGTTTTGGGTACATAACAAAATCCTCAATATCAGCCGATCTTGGGTACATAAAAATATCCCCAGTATGTGGAAAGTTTCTTTCATAGCACCAGTCCAAAAATCCTTCAGACTATCCAACTCATCCATCTTACTGTCTTACATCACTTTTATCTCTAGTATCAAAACACTATAATACTGGGCCATAACAAAATGGTGTAAATAACTCACTCTCACCAACACCTTGAAAAATTGATCCACCAAAAAATTCATTAAGATATCCTACTTTCACCTACACAGCATGGCTTTAGACCAATCACTCCACTACCACATAATACACAAACCCATCTTTACATGGTGCTAGTAAACATCAAGAGGCATGTAACACCATCCACCAGTACATACTCACACAAAAGATATTTAACGCCCCCTTTACAACAATGACAAAATACTGTTAGCCAATTCATAGTTGGTTGCCAGGCTAGAGCCACTTACAGTTTCCATAGACTATCTTAAAACCTAGGATCAGCAGCAGCAAAGTGCTGGCTGTTTGGAACTTGCTTGTACAAATTTTTTCAGGCAGTTATGCAATCTGAAATTTAGGGAGCATTTGACAATGACATGGATTATAAAGTTTCTACTCAGAAACAGTATCAGTCAGTTTTAGAACCTTTTCTGTTGTTCCTTAAAGTTCAGATTCTTGTGGGATTTCTCATGTGCTTTCCATAATTTTAGCCAAAAAAAAAAAAAAAAAAATGGTTATAAAAGCACCATCAGATTCCACTGTCTGTGGCTTTAGGATTAATCAGATTGGGAACTATAGGGACAATTTATCAAGATGTTTTTCTTGATATCCCCACCCCCCGTGCAACCTAATTGGGCATTGTCTGAGTTCTTGCTGTTGTTATAGTCAAGGATTTTTCTGGCTGCCTAACCGTCTTTATTTTGTATATCATCAACATTTCTTATGTAAGATCTTTTGAACATCTGGTCATGACAAGATCAATTCCCCCGCCATCTTTTTTTTTCTTCCTTTTTTAAGATGTCATGGGTAACTTAATAATCAAGGCCACCTTATTTACACCTAGCTTAAGCCAGGTACCATTTTTATTGACCAACCCCTAGGGGAGGATGAACAGCTGGGTTGACTGTAGACCTCATGCCACAACCAGAATTTGAACTTACATACTGTACCCCAGGTGGCTTGTGAATACATCAAGGTCAGTGACACTAACGTAAATATTACCTTTATGTTCCTTCTTTGAAGGCTGTCTTTGAAGAACTTCGTGCCTTATGTGTGGTCAAATATTTCTGAGAATATCTTAAGGACTTCTAAGATTGGCAAGGGAACTTTTTTTTAGGCCATTTAAAGAACTACTGTAAGGAAACTGTTTGGGACTAAAAGACTGGTTTTGTTAGCTCAGTCTGTCTACTATGTCATAGCCATATATCAGAAGGGTACATCTCACTCGCCTTTCTGAGGGATCTTTTTCATAAGGAGTTTTACAGAGGTCATTGACACTCTTCAACACTCTGGTCTAGCACTGAGGATCAATCCTGCAGGCCTTTGGCTCACCTCCTTTGAGATAGATTGTTATATACCACAAGATAACCTTAAGGTATGTTCATGGTCATTTTTTTGTTGGTTAAGAAGTATTTCTTTAACCATTTTCCTTCATGGTGATATTCTCTCATAGCTCACTGAGCAAGCCAACCATGGAGAGAAAAATATTTTGAAGAATAATTTTTTTTAAGGCAGCAGTCATGGACACAAGTGCACATCAAGGCCAGGCCTTAATTCAAATATAGAGAATATTATGAAAGGTAAAAAGAAGAGACGAGGAAATGTATTTACTAATTTTGGAGAAGGTGAAATTCTTGTCTTGTAAAATGTGTCAGGTTTTAGTTATTGGGAAAGACATGAGAAGATAGAGTTCAAAAGCTACGAGGTGTAGGGAAAGAAACATTTATCGAAGATAGAGTTCAAAAGCTACGAGGTGTAGGGAAAGAAACATTTATCGAAATGGCCCTCCCTGGAGTTGCCAATAGCCACACAGTAGTCATGTGAGGCTGCAGCTTGCTAAGTATCTTGTGGTCTAGCTAGTGGTTGGGGCACACAATTAACCAGCTCTTTGGAGCAAAAACCACAATAGTATCTACAGAAGAGAGAAAGTGAGCCAATGTTGCAGTGCAAGGCTAATGGGTTAAGTTTTGAAGTTAGCCTGGGAGAGTTTTTAAGTCAAATTGCTTTTGACTCAACTCTGTCAAGTAAGGCTGCAGAGCTAGAACCATCTCAGATGTGAGAGCAGTACTCCATACAAGGACAAATCAGTCCTTTTTATAAACAGAGCAAATGTTCAAAGGGAAGGATATTTTGACATTAAACAGGACTTTCAGTTTCTTAGAGGCAGACTTAGATATTTTGGTATTGTGGGGTATGTTCATTGAGTCAGTGGGTGGAATTACAAAACCATCAAAGGAGAGAAGAGAATTGTGAGGAGTTTTTGATATAGAGATAGGTAGAAACAGGTCTTGAAGGCATTAAACTTAACTAGATTTTGTGTACCCAACTGAGATATCCTGTTCAAGTCAGATTTTATAGAGGAAGGTGTGTCGAGACAAGATACAGGTTGTTTAAGAGAGGAAAAGAGCAGATTTGAAGAATGTGGAGGAATGTAGTGTTGAGTCATCAGTGTGTGTGTCCACTTGGTTATTTGTAGAAGAGAGGATATCATTGATAAAGTGGAGAAAAAGTGTAGGGGGACAGGACAGAGCCTTGTGGGACACCACTGTTAATGGGGAAAGGGGTGGAGGCTGAATCATCAACAACCCAGGAAATAGATCGGACAGAGAAGAATCTAGATGTGAGGGAACAAAGAGAAGGAGGGAACCCAAAAAAGGGGAGCCTAGAGATAAGATTCCATTGCTACACCCTCTCAAAAGCTTTGGATATGTCAAGGCAACTGCACAGGACTCCCCAAAATCTTTTAGGGATGATGAACAGACATTAGTAAGATAGCAAAGAATATCAATAGTGGATCTCGCCTAATGGAAGTCATACTGGTGATCAGAGAGAAGACTGTGTCCCAGAAGCAAATTTCCTGGTTGTTGTTTCCCACCCTACATTACCCTCTCTTTCAAGAAACCTTTTGGGTGAAGTCCTTGTTCCAAAGAATTATTAGTTAGTCAGCCTGTATGGCCCGACAGGTGGCAGGATAATGACTTCATCACTGAATGGTGACAGGTGATTATAAGGAGGCATATCCATAGCAAGTTATAGCCACTGCAGGATGATAATTAGTTAAGGGTGAAAGGCATTAACCTGGCCATAAAGTAGGGGGTTAGAGGCTTCTAACCCTTGGAAATCATGGAGACAGCCCTGTGGAGAAATGGTTTTCCTTTCTTCAAAATGTTTTTTTTTCTTCTTACTTTAGCTTCACAGCCTGTTTCTTTGCTTCTCTATTCAGGTAGAATTATTTTTGAGGGGAAATGGAATGATATTTTTCATCATTCCCTAATGATCTAAGAATCGATAATTATGTAATGCATGTGGTAGCTGAGAGGAATAGTCCTATTATCAAGCAAGACTTGTGGTGAGTGCTTCATGTCAACCTTGCCATTTAGCTAAATCTCATCATTTGTACTTGTGGGTAGGTAAGTACTCTCTCCCTCTTTCTCCTTGGAAGATAATATGTATTAACATGTGCAACCTAATAAGTGAGATTTCTAGAATCAAAGTGAACTGCATCATTGATTAAACAAAGGATGACAACACAATCATAATAATAGGTCAGAACCTTGGCTTAATGAAAAAGTGAGACAAGCAAAGATGGAACAACTTTAAACATTCAGAGCAGATAGAACCAAATTCCAAAAAGGAGATGTAGCAATATATGTCCATAATAGGCAATTAAAAAAATGCAAAATGAAGATGAGTAACAGTGAATGTGAAATAATTAAAGTGAATGTTCTGACCATAAGCACAATGAACCTCATGTCATACAAACCACCAAAAACAAAACTTATTGACATGAAACTAAATTTAACTAAAGTTGAAGAAATATTGAAGGGACTAGAGAAATCTGATCTGATAATAATATAGTCCTGTGACTTTAGCATTGTTTCTGTATTATACATCCATAGGCTACTCTTTCTAACCTTTCAATAAAAAATGGTTAGAAAGAGGAGTAGACTATGTATATAGATACAGTAACAAAAGAAAAGATAATGAATGGGCATATGAAGGAGAACAGTGCCAAAGACTGGTCAGTATATGTGATACATTCACTCTTGTGCAGGTAAACCACAGACCAGTAAGAGCGAGCAACACAGTAGATATTATTTTTACAAGTGACATAGTACTGTTTTCATATATAGAAGTAATACAAGGCTGTCAGATTATGATATCATAGAAGTGAATGAATGTGTATGTGATGCAGCATTAAAGAACAACAGTGGGTTAAGTGATATGATACTAGGTAGACACAAATTGGAATGAGATCTTCAGGGAAAATAATCTAGAGAAAAACAAAAATTTACAGTGAGAAACTAGGCCAAGTAATCAGTGAGCAGATTCCTAGGAAAAAGAAAACAAGTACTAAATGGAAAGTATCAAGGGACAGAAAACTGTGGATGAACGGAAGAAAGGTGTGGAAAAAAGAAGAAAAGGATAGCAATATAAGAAGCAAGAATAAAAGAATGGGATGAAAAATAAAGAATGTATTTTAAGAAATGATGAAATCCCTCAAAAGAGAAAAATCAAGAAAAAGTTTTACAGAACATGGAAAGAAATCATAAGTTACTTTTCACATATATTTACAAAGAAAACCAAGAAAACAGAAATTGGACCTTTTAGAGTAGGAGATAAATACCAAAATGGCCCCAGGGAGATATACAGGATGTTGAATGAAGAATATGAATTGCTATTCAACAAAAATTGTTGCAAGATGAAATGTTCAACTAGTATGATGAAAATGCAGTTATAGATGTTGACATATTTTTATTTATTTATTATACTTGATTGCTGTTTCTCGCATTAGCGAGGTAATACCAGGAAACAGACGAAGAAAGATCCATTCACTCACATACACACATATATACATACATGCACATATATGCACAATACATACATATACATACCAACATATACATACACATATACACATGTACATATTCATATTTGCTCACCTCCAAACATTCCTGATGCCACCCTGCCTCACAGGAAACAGCATCGCCACCCCCTGCGCCAGCGAGGTAGTGCCAGGAAGCAGACGAAAAAGGCCACATTCATTCACACTCATCCTCTAGCTGTCATGGAAAAGCAGAAACTGGAGGGGAGGATTTTCAGCCCCCCGCTCTCTCCCCTTTTAGTCGCCTTTTATGACACGCAGGGAATACGTGGGAAGTATTCTTTCTCCCCTGTCCCCAGGGATAACATACATATCTATATACATATATAAGAAGTGGATGGGGGAAACCATGCAAAGATCTCTGGGGCCTGGTTGTGAATAGGAGGCTCTGGCTTTGGAGCATCATCCAAGACAGCTAAAGAGTGGAAGAGGCCTTTTCCTTATATGTCCGTGGCACTCCAAAGGAGTCTACATTTCCCTGCTACTGGAAGTAGTGTAGCCTTGGGCTGTAGGAATGTTTAGAAAGGTCCTGGGTAGCACCAGGACTCTTTAAGAAAAATAGGTCCTTGGATAACAATAAATAAATAAATATGATTACCCCAGGACCCCTTTCTGAAAGGGTCTTGGTATTACACCAGGACCTATTACCAGAGGCTCCAGTAGTTCCAAGGATATACTACAATCAGTAGTAGGACAGGATGAACTCCTCTGTGATGAGAAGTTTTTGGCAAGGTTGTACTATTGTTTTGTCAACTGACTATGACAGAGGATCACGAGAGGTGACATTTCACTTGCTGTGTAGCCTCAAGCAAACAATGTCTAGTAACATCCATACATATATAGTATATATATATTTTCATACGTGTCCATCAGTTCCCTCTTTAGTGAGGTAGGACTAGGAAGAGATGAAATTATGTGATTACTAGTTGTGTTACAGGGAGAGCTTTTCACTCATGTTGCCCTATCTCTTAACCTTATATATATGTACACACACACACACATACACCCTAGAATATGTCAGATACCTATCCACTCTCTTGCTGTTAAGTATAATGGAACCACTTCATGTGCTAAGTTCAACCCAATGATAGCAAGTCATCCTCTAAATACGGTAAATCACACTGCCGTAATTTACTCTATCCCATGCATGGCTCTCGCACTTCTGAATATTCATACCCTGGCATCTAAAAGCCCCTTTTCTCTTCATCCTTTTAGCAACATCTCACACCACAAATTACTATACATCATTAACTTACCATTAAATTCAATGCTGAAAGTTAAAAGTTCACAATTTTCTAATAAGCTTAAATGGATTTTCTAGTTTTGTACATAGTGGAATGTGTGACACCTAAAATATTACAGCACCAGCACTCACCTGATCAACTTAAGTTTTCAACTTATCCTTTCACATCACTAGTCTACCTCTCAACTGCTTGAATAATTCTTAAACATTTTTAGTGTATCTATCTCTTACCTTATAAAAAGTAGTTCTGAAATTTCTTGAAATAATTTGTTATAATCATGTAAAACATTTCATAAATATTTTCTTTCATATCTCAGTAGATTTGCTTGATATCCAAACATGATTTCTGCTCTAACTCTGCTGATTCATAGCACTGTTTGACCAATCCTACATGGAAAAAATTTACAGACATAACTGTAAACCTTCGTCAGTTATCAAACCATTTCTATCACATATTGTAAAAGAACATTACTATATATTTCAACATAAAAAAAAAAAATCTGTAAAGATATGAAATTACCTCTGTGGGTCTTAAAATGGCAGTGATATTATCTGTATTCAATTATAAGATAATAACTCTCCATTTATTTTGTTATTTTGGTCCTACGCATGGTCTTCAGTGTGCCACAAAAAATAAATTATCTACCTGTCAATACATACTTCATAATTTCACATCCAAAGAAGGGAATGTATATATGATTTTTCCAAAAATTTTCATCAATTATCTTGATACCTTCAAGTACTGAAAAATAAACAAGAAAGCTCAAAACAGTTGCCTGCAATTCTCAAAAATTTATTCTTAAGTGTATGTAACTGCAGAAAGTGACCAATGAAACATACAAACACTATGCATTATATGATGAAATATGTCATTTACGGTCTCAACAACTAGCAGTAATCTTGAGTGAAATACTGGCACATATTTCTTACCAAAAATGTCAACTTTCCAACAAGGACTTAAGACATCCCTCATCAATATTTTCAAACACCATATATAGTTTGTATATCAATATCTAAACCTCTAGCCAATTCCTATATATCATTATGTCTATATAAAACAGTTGCAACTTACCTTATGGTTTTAAGTAATGGCTATATGCACAGTCATATACTAAGTAGAGATATCACATCAATTAAGGTGTATCATATGAAGCAAAATTGGCAAACACGATACTTGAGAGCAAATGCATTCAAATGTCTCATAACATATGAAGTCATGGCTTTAAAAATGTTCTTAACATTACTAAAGAAAAACCAAATCATGTATCCTTTTAACTTTCTTTTTCATTCTAAGCTTTTGTACATATTTATCATTTAGAAAACATATTTTTCTTCTCACCAGCCATAGAAAAAGCTTTCCTACAGAATATGCATCCACATTCTGTATTTAGCAATATATACTGTACTACACTAACTCTTTGAAGTGTGTAGGCACAAAACCAATCCACAATCTGATGCTAATGTCTAAGTATGTTATTTCTTACTAGATGAGGTGGCATCTTCCTGCTCAACAAGTAATCCACTTAATGACCAACTCTGCAAATACATAATTAACAAAACCTCCAACTCTGGCCATAATCCAGACCTAAACATTGACTTCAACATGCTGATGCATTCACTACAGTCTCAACCATGGATCTCAAGGAATGCATGTAAAATATTCAAAATGGCTGAAATCAAATGTAAATTTCATGCTTAGCCATTATCCTAATATAGATTTGGAAGGCTATCACTGATAATGATTATTTTGGTAATAATAAGAGTGCTATACACCATATGGAATAAAACCCATTCAAGCAGCCAAGACATATATTTATGGGTAAATTCCACCAAGTTTTCCTTTAGTACTTAAATCTCATTCTGCTGGTATAAGCGACACTGACCTTTTTACAAATCATGTACAGTACTTATAAGTATATTATAAAGTTAAGTACACTTAGTCTCATCAACTGGTAACCACTAACCAGTGATTCACTTATCTGGCATTCATGGGGGGAAAAAAAGGGGGGAGGGGAACAGCAATAACAGGAGATTGCCCACAAGAAAGATCATTCGGTCACAGGTGGAAAAATTTATCTAGGCATATACAATATAGAGTATAAACTGATATGCTAATTCATTATAAATGCATATGAAAAGACATGAAGACATCTATACAATTTTTTTCTGAAAACATCGCTACTGCATCATGAATTGACTTAAGTGACTTTTCAAGGATACTGAAACCACCATACTTATGGTTAATAAAATAAGAAAAAATCTACGTCCCAAAAAATAAACAGCTAACCCGACAAGTTAAGATGAAGAAAAAGTTGTGGTGGTGGTGGTGTTGGTGGGAAAGGGTAGGCAGGTGGAGGGATTAAACACCACAGCTAGCTCAATTCTCCTCTCTCCCTTCCTGCTCTTTCTTGTTCCATAACTACAGGCTCTCAAAGCTGGCTTCTTTGATTAGTTGTTATTGAGTAAATCTCTTCCCTTCTTTGATTTTATATATAATACATCTGAGGTATTACTATTAGTCACTGTAAATGTGAAAGAATGGATGTAAGAAGAAATTGGCTTGCTAGAAACATTTACGCATGATCCCTTAAGGGAAACTATGCATACTATCACAGTTGAGAAGTGCCATAAACATGGTCAAAGAGCACTTAAAAAGTAAACTGCCATGTTTTGTAAAAGCAAAGCCAGGCTCTAATTTCCTTTATGGGGACCACAAAGATCAAAGCCTTGTCTCATACAAAAAGGGGATGGGGGGGGGGGGACTGGCTTTTGATAAAAATATCTTATATTCTACTTCTACCTTTCAACCTTGAAATCTACAATATATCATGTGTTTCATTCATCTCCTTTACAAGCTCAAAAACTGGATCTGAAAACAATGAATTATATGGAAAATGACACCTCATCAAAGATAAATTTGATCAAAACCTGAAGCACATGATTCATAAAAGATATCCAATGTATAATTAGGAGGCCATGAAGCAAGATTAATGAGGAACTTATCACTGTCTTTTTTTGTTAATAATAATGCATACACAGGAATAATTGACAGAAGATGCCACACATGACTAGTCACTGATACTCTTTTGGTACTCTGATTCATCTCTTACTATTGCTACTAAAGCTGAGGAAAAAAAATCTTAATGTATATAAAATAAGAAATAATGACATACAAATCAAGTATATATGTATTATCAACTCATCTTGTTTTCATATGAATAATAATTTTGTTATTTACAGAGTAAATTTCTTGAAAAACTGAGTAAGTACTTGACAGCTGTTCATTATCTACTACCATAATTACAAAAATATCTAAACTACACCTTGTAACTCTTAAATGTAAACAGAACCTACACTCAAAAGATTGATACATAATTCTAACAGCTGAAACTTGCTTTTAATCTTACACTGGTATGCTTTGTCCAAGAGACTTTTAAAAAACATTACATATGAACTACTGTTTATCCTGGAGTAATGGCTTACATCACATGAGAACAATACCCTATATAAATGATGTTCACACAAATTGTCATATATGCATACCCACCATAAAGATGCTATAGTTCTTCTTGGTTTCCCTGTCCAGTGTGCAACACTTGACCTCGAATTGCATCAGTATTATGCATGGTAGCAGAATGCATGAGGAGACTAGAGGTCATGCTGTTGGTGGCCATGATCAGCAAAATAAGGATTACTATCATAATAACAAGAGTAATGAATACGAGTTTCTTTGCTGTACGAAGCTGGTCTTCAACAGCAGACTGACGATGAAGCAACTGGTCAATCTGGAAACATAAAAATTGTTGGCAAGACAGTTCAAGTGCAAAAAAAATCTGCACACTCACTGGCACTAATTTTGGACAAGAAAAATAATACTTCATTATCTTCTATAAACAATATATCTGGTCTAGATTATGCCTTACCTGCCAGGTCATCTGCAATTTTGAAAGCGAACAATACAAAATTACAAACCATCCAAAACAGAGCCCTTAAAACAAACTCAAATATTCAACACTGGCACAATGAAACAAAAATACTTCAACACAATCCCATCTCATTGAGCTCAAAATCCAACTCTGTGCAACAGCACTGACCCCTTCCTATCCAAACCACATTATATCCATTCTTAATCCTTCACTCAGAAATAACAAGTTCATCTCATCCCCATTTCAGCCACCTGTACTTTCAATCCCCCCCCCCCAAAAAAAAAAAAAAAAAATCATAGTAAAACTGATATACTTGCAATCCTCTCTCATTTGACCCCTTTTTCTTTTTGAGTTCTCACACCTTTCTCTTGACCTCCTGCTGTCCTCCCAGTCAAATAAACATAAAGGTAACTACCAATACAAACAAAATATAAATACTTCTCAGACAAGTTCAAATGGATATCTGAGTACCAATGGTGTCAGAAGACTTTAAAGATGTGAGCAAAGATCATGTATCCTGTTTCTCTGATCTAAATTGTTTTATACCAATTAAAGCAAGGTTCAAAGTGTGCAAAGAGTTCAGTGTCATCTGAGTATCAGTTATTTTTACCTGGCTGGTGGCACTCTAGAAAATGCAGGAGATAGCATAAGGGATGGTAATTTTCTAAAAACTAAAGGTTAAAGTATAATATATTTTACTAATAACCTGCATAAGTAAAGGATATCATTTCTTCACTCAATAAACTATTGACCAACCTTTGATATAAGTTCAGGTGAGAGTGATGCTGGAGATGAAGCAGTTGTTGAGGTTTCCTGTGTGGCATCTGCTGCAGACACACCTACCCGTACACGCCTCTCAAACAGATCATCTTTGTTTATACCCTGATGCAGAAAGACAACATAATTAAAAGATATTATTTAATAGTTTCTATTAAGTGCATGTGATTTAGAAATCAGACCTATAAATGTATCAATGCTCACACAATATCTTAACCAAGCCAGAAGTTTCTATACCTTAAGCTGTAAGTCTTTAGCATATGGTATTATTAGTTGAATAACCAATGACTGAACAAGTCATTCATACTTGTTAAACAAATGATAAAGACTTTCCATATCACCATCTCATTACATCCCTTGTAGTAATACTTTAATAAAAAATGCTGGCTCAAGAGACCTCTAACATAAATATCACATGGTATGAAAGATAACATAAAGCTAAGGTATAAAAGTTTGCCCACTGCTAAAGATCTAGAGAAGAACTAAGCAGAATAAAACATAATGAGCAAGCAATATTGGTAAATACTCAATCTAAAGTATGAAGAACAATTTCATTTTTTTTCTTGTCTTCATAACCTTTTTTGGGCTGTAGAAATAAGAAAATAAGAACAGTTGGTTATGTCAAGTTCACACGAAAAAGATGACATAGAATATTCCTGCATTTTTCATTAATTGCTGACCTTAAACAGCTGAGAAACTTCCTGGGAAGTAAGAGCACTTGCTGGTGCAGCAGCTCCCATTACAAGAAACTTATCACGAACCAATGCAGCCGGTGCCAACTGTTCACTCACAGTAACGCCAATGTCCATCTGTGTGCCAGGCTCAAGAACCCCCACTGAAGGACGGACAAGATATTTTTCAGGAGAGGTAGTCTTTATCTAAAGGAAAGAAACAAACAATACACTTTAACAGTAACGTAATAACATAATAACATCAAACTACTGCTGAAAATTCAAATTTTTGAGGTATGTATGTGTTGTCAGAATGGAGGAATGTGCATAGGTACAAAATCAGCATCCTTTAGAGGAAGTTCTGAATGAATACAATTTCAGTGTCAACTTTTAACTTACATCATGTAACAGAATTTTTTGCATTACAACAATTACACTCAAAACTGTAGCACGTAAAATTTCCACCCTACTTATAAGGATATAGTTACAAAAATATTAGTAAAATGAAGGAAGTATCTACTATCACCATTTAACCACCTACAAATCCCAAAGTCTGCACATTTTCATGATACACAAAGAGGAAACTTCCTACATATTTTGCAGACCTACAAATGAAGTTAAATTACTATATTCTGGTAAGCAGCCTGGCTAGTGATAGAGCCTTCTATAATAGTATTATTTTGCTTCTAGGCAAGTGTCTTAAGAAAACAATACTCACCTTGTACATTTTAAGGTAAAGATAATTATAACACAATGAGTACATCAGTGCATTTTCTTGCATGGCTCTATGATATGACTGTGCACAGTGGCAGTGGTGGTCTGAGTTCCCTAGTAAAAGGCATAGTAATCTGCCATCTCAGTCATGAGTCACTGCTTGTCATACATAACCCTTACATCATCAGCAGTCAAACCTACAACTGAGGTTTTACCTGGAACTTTTCATGTGGTGATATGGGGAACTTCCATCCTTATCCTTCCACATGATGAAGCATTTTGCATTTTTTGGGGACACTTATAAGTCATTTCCTGCAAATTGGCACTGTGAACAACATTGAATGAGCTCCCTAAAATAAGTCAAATATCTCAAATTAGCAAATTTTCAGGTGGAAAACACCTAGCTTTGAAATTTAACATGGTGGTGCAACAACTGAGCAACAATCTTTGGGGAGAACCCAGTACATGTATGTAGTAATGTTCTGTCCCATCTGGATTTAGTCTTGTCATTATTGCAGTATCATATAACCCTCAGACCCCTTTTTGAGAAGGGAGTCCTGAAGCCTCAAGAAAGTAATACTTTTAGTAGTTGGGAAATGATGGACTCCTTTGGAGTGAAAAGTTACGACATGAATGTTCTCCCTCTTGTCAACAGATGATGACACAGCCTTACTGAAGGTGACTTTTCACTCATGGTGTAACCACAAGCAAGCAAAGCCCGGTAACATCAGACTTTCCCATTTGTTCTACCTGCCACAACTCCAGCCATGTACTTCCTTCACTCTTCCTCCAAAAATGCTAAATACCTGGGGTAAAACAACATGATGTTCTTGGAAATACTTTAAGATCATTAATCATACATGAGTGACAGAATTACCCTTCTGCATGACAGTCAACTTTCTGCACTTTTTAACTATCTAAATGTGTCTAAAAATAGTGTTTTGCAATAACAGAGTGTACTGTACTTCAAAATCAATTTCTAATGAGGCAAAGAAACTTTTATTTTCTAAGATCTAATATATATAGTGCATTTGTTGAAAGCCAGTGAAACTCATTCTTTTTAATCAGTGTATAAACTGTTCCTGCACATATTGTATCATGTTATAACAATAATGCTTTCTATTCATAACACATTTGGCAAAACACACAGAATATAAAATCAGATGTATATTTTCTGGAAACATCTATACCATGTGATTCTCTTCAAGGTATGAGCCAGACTACATTCCAGGCTGAAACTTTTGAATGGGTGCCTAACCCAGGCAAAATCCACACCAGCTTAAGTTGCAGTTTAAAACATGACTCATGACAACAGACAGTCAGATAACACATGGACAGCCAGTGACGATGTTAAAAGATCCGGAAGCTTTTGCCATACAAAGCAAGTGACACAGAAACACTGTATTAAGTTCCATGGCACAAGCTGAAATTTTCTTCAAGCCCTGTTATAAAGAGCCTAGCTCTAAGAAAAAATCAAAATTAGACTTCCAGGTATAACGCCATATACTTATCTAAATGCTGGGAAACATCTTTATAAAGTTTCATACCTATGAGATTTAGACTTTTCAAGTTACGACCAAGACATGCTGCAGGTTAAAGTGTGCATCATCGTGATGGATAAGAAGAGATGATGTTTGGACTACGAGAACAGAAAAAACAATCTCTAAGTGTATGCCATGCTATGTACATGTTACTAGTAAAGGTAAGCCCTAACAGATTTAGTTGTGGGAAAAAAAAAAAAAAAATTATATATATACATATATATATATATATATATATATATATATATATATATATATATATATATATATATATATAT
>JAYMFT010040460.1:0-15632 GCA_038088735.1 Panulirus argus | reverse complement strand
GCATTCTTCTGTCACTACATTTAGAAGTTGTGATACAGGAGGGGAGGATTTTCAATCTCTCTACTAGCCTTATATGACACGCAGGAAGTGCATGGGTAATGCTCTTAATATTTTAATTCTTGATTTTTTGTGAATTGGTGTTTTAAGCATCCCATTCCTGGTGTTTCCGTAATAAGATACGATTATTTGCATATATATATATATATATATTCTAACAGGGTTATCTGCAGTTTCGTCACGCATGGCTACGACCTGGCGTTGTACCCGATGAGCCAAGGCATTTGAAAGTTACGATGCATGAGAACGATACGTATGAAGGCGTCCTACAGATATCTTCCCTGAATTTCAAAAGGGAATGGATGGCGTCGTTGTGTTTACGTTCGCCAGATGAATCGTCGCTGAGTGGTATTTGTTTATCCCGTTAACGCGACGTTCCGACCCTCGGAGATATATGAATTCTCTTCCCCCCCTCTCTCTCTCTCTCTCTCTCTCTCTCTCTCGCTATCTATCTATCTATCTGTCTATCAAAACCTTCAAAGTATTTCTCTGTGAAGAAAAGAGAGAGAGAGAGAAAGCTGACTCACTCAGTGATCTGCTCTCGATCCTCATGGTCTGGTGGAGAATGGTCGTAAACGCTGGCAGATCTGCTCGCTGACGAGGGGTCCCTGGACGCGTCTCAAGTTACCCCCACCGCTGGAACGGAACCCCCCCTAGTGTACGGGGAGACACCCAGAGAGAGAGAGAGAGAGAGTGGGGTCAAGCTCCTCTCTCATGTTATGGAAAAGAATGAGGGAAATTGGGCTTCACGGAGCCTGAACCATTTTAAGACTCGTTTTTTTTTTTGAAGGGTTGAGTTCTTGCAGTCTCTTCCAATTCCTCCAAGTCTCGCCATTCAGCTTTTCCTCCTCCAGAAGTATTGGATTATATTTCTTTTCTCCTTTTCTCTCCTTACCTCCCTACCTCTAGTTTTAGTCCACGATTGGAGGAGACTTTGAAATATATATATATATATATATATATATATATATATATATATATATATGATATGGGATTTGAAGGAGTTATTCCCCCTGACTTGGCTAAAGGCGACATTTTTATCAGTGGTCATCACAGCTGCCGTCAGCAGCTTGTCCAGTGGCCTTTGTGATGTCGGCCCCACCAGCAGGCACATCTGTTTCTCCTGATGGTGAAGATCGTTTGCCTTGCCTCCTTCAGGTCACCGCGGTCGACTGAATGACTTACCTTCTGTTAACTCCCTTATATAGGGAGCAGTGTGACGTAACGGCTGGAACACGAGGTATAGAAAGTCAGCTTCTTGTGTGCGATGATTCGATTCTTGGGTACGACGGTGGTGCGAGCCTTGAGTACGACATGCGACCGTTTTGAGTGCAGCGGTGCCTTGACTCTTGAGTACAACGGTGCGAACCCTGAGTTCGACGATGCCACCCTTGAGTACGAACGGTGCGAGCCTTGAGTACGACGGTATGACTTGAGTACAACGGTGGGAGCCTTGAGTACGACGGTGCAATCTCTGAGTTCGACGTTGCTGAAGAAGAAGGAAACTGATACCCGAAGAAGTGGTTTAAGATTTTCGATTGGTGGTTATGACGACGTTGACGGCATTTATTAATGACCCTGGTGATCCATAGGCCTAAAGCCCAGGTAACCTAACCTAACCAACCAAAACAAGCAGACGAAATAGACCTCTTGAATCCCACCAAACTCGAAGTGCAAAATCTCCGGTAATTTCTAACGCTGTTGATAGACAGATTTTAATGTTTTCTATCGAAACCAGAATCCAGCGGCCGTAATAGCTCTTTGATCAGCTCATAGCATAGTTATGGTAGTTATTGTTGAGACAGTTAGTTGTGTTTGGGGCTTGGGGCGTAAAAATATTACTTAAAATCAGATCCAAGAAGCCGTAACTACTTTGGATGAGCTCGCAGCGTAGTTATGATCGTTAGTAATTTTGGTATTAGGATATTAAGAACGTAACCAAAACCTGAGACGTTTTGGAGTAAAACAAGCTCCAACGCGATTTCACTTCACTTGCTATGAAAAGATACTGAGAATGAAAGGATATATGGGTCTCCTGAACTGAAGGCTGCGAAAAGGTATTACAACACGAAGAGGAAATCTAAGCGACAAAGAATTTTGGGGAGAGTTAGATCCATAAGACTGTGAACCTTTCGTTAAGGGGAACACTAGGGATGATATTTTCTATCCTAGGCACCCATAAGATATAATTACTTTACGTTTTCCTTTATAAGTGAATTACAGAAAACGGTCTTGATACCTATCTATGTGTAAAGCGACAGATGAAACGTAAACAAGAAACCAGAGGTCAGCAGTGTACACCTGGAGATTATGGCAAAATCTCCCTTTGACTCAGGCAGCAGACCTCAAGCAAGCCTTCTGATACGAGGTAAGATAATGTTATTCCGTTTGTGTTAATTACCGACAATTGTATCTTACTTAATCTTGAGGATTTCGTTTATAAAGGAGTGTATCTACGACTCGTCTCTCCAATAAGAGTTAAACGATGATCATTTACGTAACTACCTGTTTACAGTACCTAATATTAACGGTACAAGGAGGAAGGTAAATGCTCATTAGGGCCCATTGCCTTGTTTGTTAACGTGTGTGTTACGTTGTTTAGCGTTGCTTGTTAGATTATTTATAACGAGCCAATTTAACGTAGCCGAGGTAAAAAGCCAAGTTCAATTGCGCATTAGTGTTAACTTTGGATATAGCGTAATTTTTTTCTGCAATGCTAGTATAGTGTACTTATAATGAAATGAATGTTGCAAGCATAATTTGGAGCAATATATCTCATTAAACAACATTATATAAGACGATATGGGTCATGAAAATCAGGGGAAATGTGAAGTTGATGAATGTTAATGTTAATAATGCACTTGTAAGATATTAACAGAGCCTCTGAAAGCCTCGCCCAGTTGCCGAAATGGTGGTAGAATTACATTAACATTAAATTACTTCACTGCTGCGATTGCATGGCCACTTGCTGTGCCGTCTGTGTGTCGAAGTAATCCAAACACTTACACCAGAATTGCAAAACTAAATATATTAATATGCAAAGCTACTGAAGTAAAAGATTATACTTTTTGCCATTTGCATTGCTCTGTCCTGATGAGAGGGAAACTGTCTTGGTTACAGTTGTTTCAAGACTGTGTAGGTAGTGGTGGTATTAGAATCCTAGGAGTGTATGAACTTAGGTCCGTCCTACACCGTTTTGGCATTTTTTAGAATGACAAACTTCAGGCAGCTATAGATTATCCGCAGAGTCCATATTTTGGACTGAAAAAGGCTTGATAGTTCTGTTCTTGATTTTGAAATACTTTCTGGTGACTTAGTAAACAAAACAGCAGACATGAAAAGAATGGTGTGGCAGCTAGTGAATGCAAATGCTTTTTTTTATTACAATAAAAGTTTGGCAAGGCAACTGGTTGATGTGAATGCTTTTCCCAACACTATGAAAGTTTGCAGAAGGTGTCAGCTGAGATCTGTGCCAGAGTTAAGAGATTTCAGTCTCAATACACAGTTTGTTAGGGGGACCTTGTGCACTTCACAGTGTGATTGAGACCACAGATATGCTTGGATTTACTTTGTTTTATTGAAGCTTAATACTAATCAGCAATAGATGTGGTCCCCTTGTGATTCCAGTTTAGTAGAAAAATAAAAAGATAATTGATTTAGTTGTTACTTCTCATTTACAACAAAAGCAAGAGTAATAGCCTGTTCTGTTATCATTGACAGCTAAGAATGCCTCACTTTAGATTAATACAGCAGTATCTTACGTGTGGAATAACTTTATTGTGAGAAATAAAACAAGCAAACAAAAAATCCAAGAAAAGATTTACAGGCAATAGCAAAGTTTTATTTGATTGTAAACTTAAACTTATTGTGTGTGTATATTTATACTAAGGCATACGAAGCAGCCAGGGAAAAGGTCTGTGGTGCCTCGTTGTGGATAGGGTGCTATGCTTTCATTGCATTTCACAGAACTACGGATTGGATGTGAGAGAATGAGGCCTTCTATTCCTGCTAGCACAGGAAACAATGAACAAGTATAAAATAAAAATTAAAGATACACAATCTTAGTTTTCAGAAAAGGAATCATAACATTAACAGGGACAGATATTAAGTCTTAAAACGAACTGATAAAGAATATATTTGTTAGTTTCAAAAATATGCTTTTCGTTAAGAGTGCAATAAGTGTAAAAAACGAGGTGGGAGTTGGGGGAAGGGGAAGATGAAGTAAAGATGATAAGTGTATGCAAAATACATTGTGCCAGAAGCATTGTAAAAATGAAGGAGGACGAATTTATGATAATGGCTATGAGTGTGTGTGTGTGTGTAATGTCTGTGGACAAGCCTCACAGCAAAGCCCAGGTAAGTCTTTGAAGGTGACCAGTCAATGTGAGTCTTTCTGTCAGTTATGTTACATGTTTGTGGATGCACCATCACTCTCATGTCATAGTCCAGAGGCCATCTGATGCTGCTGTCAGTTTCAATGCTTGCTTGGCAGTCCGAGCAGGCAGGCACAGTGTTTGTCTCATGTATCCAGCATAATCTTGCCTGTGGTTGTGGTGTCCACCACAGTGCCACTATATTGTGACACTTTTTCTATGATAACTTTTGGTATCTTTAATACCATTGTAGTTTCAGCACACTATCTTTTATATCTTCAAAGTTTTCACTAGTGTTGGTACTATTTCTCTATTATCTCTGCCCTATTATTAACCCATAGCATTTGAACTATGTTCATATATATATATTCATGAATTGATAAACTTCATCACTGAAGTCTTTGAGAGCTATTTTTATTTTATTATTATTATTATTATTACTATTATTATTATTAGTATTATTATTATTTTAACTTTTGACAACTTTAATACCCACGTACTTTTAGCACTATATCTTTTAAAGTTTTTACCCATGCCAGACTATTTCTCTGTTATTGCCTCCTTTTTATAATTCCATGACCTCTCAGCTATGTAAATTTGATAAATGCAAATTTCATCACTGAAATCTATGAAAGCTTTGTTATTCATATTTTTATGTTATCATTATTATTAATATTATTTTTATTATAACTATTATGGAACTGTAGGACCCCTTGGGTGCTGCTGCAGCTTAGATGCTTTGCTTCTTACATGAGCAGGATAAGGTGGGCTCCTTTTGAGCGAAGTCTTCAGCAACACTAACTTTTACTGTCAGTTGGCAATGATGCAGCCTCTTCATAGGTGGCATTTTGTTTCACTTTGGTATCAAGGCACAGGCAAAAGTCCTCATTGAGGCCGGGCCTTAAAAGGAATGTAAAAGATAGTTTTGGAAAGATGGAAAACATTTTCAAAAAAGGGGAGTACAGTTCCTTGCAGAAAACATTATTAAACAGCTTCTTGTAATTGCTCTTCCTGTCTACCTAAACCTTGTGTCTGATCTCTAACTCAGCACCACCTCATCTTTAGTGTCACCACATCAACTGTTCTCTCTCTCTCTCTCTCTCTCTGCACCATCACTGTTCTCCAGTGGTACTGGAACTCTTCTTTGTTGCAGTTAATAGTGAAAACCACCTTTTTTTCCAGCATGTGCAGTGGTGTGTGTGTGTTAATGCTCATTTCCAAGTTGAGCATAATCTGGCAGTGTGCTTTACGAGTAGAATTGGACTTTATATGATATCCTGTTTATCTTGGCAAACTGCAGTTGTAGTTTACTACTGTGGATGTGACTCCCGTTTGCCTGTCCTTCGTTATTTCTGACAGTCCATATATTTTTTTTTTTATGTTAGCTGAGACGGCACGGGCAGCTACGGCCCTAATCAAGGCCATCCCATTAACGCTATATATATATACCCTAGCCTAAGCCAGGTACCCATTTTATCGACCAAGCCCTAGGGGTGGATGAACAGCTGGGTGGACTGTGTGTGTGTGTGTGTGTGTGTGTGTGTCTGTCTGTCTGTCTGTCTGTCTGTTTGTCTGACTGTCTGTCTGTGTCAGTCTGTCTATTTGTCACACTAGGTCTCCATATATGGAACATCTCAAAGAGGTCATTTCATTTAATGAAATCGAACTTTCTGAAGAAGGTCCATAAACTCTTAAGGTCACTTTGATCGGGTTTAAGGTCAGGCCATCATACTCAGGGCTCATACCCTTGTGCTCACAGGTCGTGTTCAAAGGGCTAATTACTCTAGAATGATTCCACTCCGGTATAAATGTGATTAATCTTCAATTCTACTAAAATTTATTAGCCAATCAGCAATAAATTATGAGTAAATGAATGAACCAGCCAGAGAGGAGGGTTGTCAAGGTCGTGGTTCACCGGGAGCATGAGTTAGCTCGCTAAGCCAACACGTGCCAGTCCCCTCACGTGGGTGCTTGCCTGCCTGCCAGACCTTCACCGCCGGAGTTGCCTGTGCATGATGCTACCCCAAGGCGCTGATGCGCCTGCACCCAGGAAAGACTAAGACCTGTGGATTGACGAGTTCTGTAGGGGATCCTGATGCTTGCGTGTTTCAGGGGGTTATTGATGTCTTCTTAGGGTTATCGATACGTGCTTTAGAGGGTTAATAATGTCCGCTTATTGGGGTTATTGATGTCTAGTTCTTGGGATTATTGATGCTTGTTTGAGGAAATTATTGATGTTCATTTCTTAGAGTTATTGATTTGTGCTTTCAGTTTTTTTTTTTTTTTGCTTACTTCACGGGGTTAGTGATGACCACTTCTAGGAGTTAATGATGTCTCAGGGGGTTAGTGACGTCTTCTTATGGGTGTTGTTGATTTTTAGTTCAGGGTGTCAGTGATGTCCACCATGCAAGTTTATATAGCTGCGTGAGAAACTGGTAAAAACTCTAGGGGGTCTGTTGATGTTTTCGTATTTCCTCTAATTCCTTCTTTGTAACTTTCGATCTGTTTAAGGACGCCCTACCCCCAGAAACTAAAAGTAAAGATGTAAACGTTTTATTGGCTAAGGTGCGCTTCATTTCTATATTGATAAACAAAACACTTAATGCGTGACCTCTTTCCCCTGAATTCATAATACCTCCCTAATGGTTTCCCCCAAAGAATCATCCGTCAGTTAATTAATTAACATCATCAATTTTGCAGACCACGCTCATTAGTGGGGAGATCTGGCCCAGAGAACAAAGCAGTTTCTCTCTCCTTTAAGGGTAAGTAGAGCATTTGCTGTCTTGCACTGCAGTGGATAGTTGAGAGATCTTATGTGTGGGTTGTGTATGTGTAGTCACAAACAGTCTGCATGTACACCTATGTCCGTAGATGCCTTTATACGTTGAGCCATCGACATAAATTATTTTGAAACCACAAATGAGGTGGTTTTGTATTTGCCACCATACTTACTCTAAAAGTAATTTATTTGTATTATACATAACACCATTGAAGGGGAGTCTCTTTACTTTTGTATATTAAATGAAGTATTTTGTCTTTCATTAGAAAGGTATCTCATATTCAACTTATAGGATGAAAGCGTTCAGCATAAAGCCATGTTGGAATATGATCGATTGGTATTTAAGAAAGTTATGGATATCTGACGCATTTAAGATGGTATATCTGTAGGTATATTTCTGTGTGAATATGTTGTGGAAAGGCGCAGAGGAACATGAGCATCAGAAGGTATAAGTCTAGAGAGCGAATGTGCTTAAATCTCGATGTAATGATTCCTATGATGGTGGACCAATGAGATTAAGCCGCATGTCTGCGTTGGCTGTGTGGAAACTCTCTCTCTCTCTCTCTCTCTCTCTCTCTCTCTCTCTCTCTCTCTCTCTCTTATGATCCTTTAAAATCCCCGCATGGTGCAAATGTCAAGTTTGTTTTTCATCTCATGGCTTCTTGAAGTTTCCCGTTCTTGATAAGAGGAAAAAATGTATTTTAAGTTCAATTGTCTGATGGTTTTGGATGCCACTGTAATGAAAGCTGCTTGGTAGCGTGCAAAAAAGTGTTTGCATAATTAAGCGCTGCAACCGGCGTTAGTTTGAATGTCATTGTCATAAGCTCTTGCTGCGGCTCTGCTTGACCCATTCATCGGAATCCTTGAGCACAACAGTACTGCCCTTGAGCACGGCTGTACGGCCCTTGAGCACGGCAGTACGACCCATTTAGCACGGCAGTACGGCATTGCGATTCTTGAACATGACCACGTACCCACTGGGATAATGGCATGGCCGTCAGACCCAATCCTAAGGCCAGAACTTCTTCATACCCAAGGATCGTGCTTTCGTGATCAAAGGGTCTTATCGTCGTGTTCAAAGGGTCGTATCTTATACGGTAAACGAGAGTCGTAGCTTAAAGTTCTCGTGTTGCAGAAGAAAATGAGAAAGAAAGTCGTTGATTTTTTTAAGTCTGTGAGTGATGCATTTGTGGATTCGAACAAGGAAGCACTGTTGAATGCGAGTATGAGATCCTTGGATCAAGACTCACTGTAGCACTCCTCTCGATTCGTGATCGTGGGAAGAGGAAATAGAGAGTTAGCTCAACATTACAGCCAGAGAGAGAGAGAGAGAATGTCCACTGGCGTGCTACCATCAACTGAGACACTAGCTGCGTGTGGTGATGAGTAACTATAGTGTTGTGACCCAGTTCCGTAACATGTCAACTGTATTTTCAGCATAATAGCTGCATAAAGTAAACCGTTTATTATTATTATTATTATTATTATTATTATTATTATTGTTGTTGTTGTTGTTATACACACGTAAGCTCAAGTAAAGTTTATAATTAGTCAATAAATGAATGAGAAAAAATTCACCGTGAAGTATACTTAACACGTTGGGTGTTGCCTTATAAATTGTGTATGATACATATTGTTGGGTAATGACCACCCCTCACTTGATCAGGTATATATAATTGGCCTAATTAGAATTTTATACATTTAGGGTTATTTATGATAGAGTTTATTGCTTGTCTGGGAGTACATTGCCATGATACGTAGATTCCAAGCGTAAAAAAAAAATAAACGCCATTTACATTTATCACTTTTATGAGTTGATATAGTAGTAGTAGGCTTCCATTTTTCGCACCAACGATCGGAAATGTGTTAAAAGGGAGAAGGGGCTTAACAACGAGGCTTCGAAGCCATGGCAACGGCTGCAACTTCTCCCTCTCCCACTCGCTCACCAACCGTCCTATTTAGCCAGACGGTCTCCGTAGATTTTTTTTTAACGGAATTTTGCGTGATTAACATCGCCATGCTCCAGGTTTTACGTAAGTAGTAGTATGTAATAAGTTATTTGAAAAGAGGCCAAGCGAGGAGGATTTTTTCTTCGAAGACTCAGAGATACCCCAGCAACACCATTCTAATTGAGAGGGTGCATTATTGACTTAATTTTCATTCTCATCGATAACGTGTTTCATATATACTACGCTTCGTGCCAGTACTGTTTGATCGTTCTTACGTTATATAACACCCTTTGCGAACGAGATTTAACAGTGAAAGACGTTTTACGTGACAGGCAGCACTGCTGCAGTTATGCTCTTATGCTCAATAAATTAGCCTTTTTGAGCATGACGGGATGATCCCCTGAGCACGACTTTATATGACGCTTGAGCACGGCGGCACGACCTTTAAGGTATAATGACCATAGTACACAAGGGTCGTATCGATATGGATAGTGCCGTCATGCTTAAGGATTGAACCGTCTTACTCAAGGGACTAAATTGTGTGTTTACATAAAGATACTCCCGTATATATTGCCTGGAGCGCATTTGGCTGTGGGGAAGGAGTAGTCAACAGCCACGCGTGCAGTTCCTGAGAGACGCCGTGCCATGACCTAGACTTATAATCTATTCATCCCATATTACCATAATTGGAAAGGAATTTGAATCGTGATTCGGTTTGCGTCGTCATGAATCCAGAAACAGTTCATGCAAAATCCTGGTATAATGTGGTTCAGGAAGTGAAATTTGCATCTAAGAGATAATGTTACATTCCTAGCTAGCTTTGTGTTCGTGCGCTCAAGAATCTGGTAGTCTCTGTTGCACTTAGATATGACACGTATGGTTGACCATCTAATTAATTCGACGGAGCCACCAGCGGTGATAATCAGTCCCCCACAGGCATCTCTTGAGCCATTTTGCCAGCAGCAAGTTAAACGCTGTATCTTGGCATTTTGTAAGGAGCGAGGAAAGGTAGCCTTTACCAAGTCATTTAAATGTAACAATTTTAGACTTTTTTTATTTATTTAAGGAGCTCAGGAAGATAGAGTAGGTTCAAGGCAAGGCCAAATCATACCCAAAGGTCGTGCCTGAGGCAGTAAAATTTTGTACCGTATTTTTGTTCTTAGTGGCCATATATTCTGAAATATTTTGCACACGTCCAGTCACCATAGTTGCCCTTTCACCTTTTAATGTCTTGATATTTTTTTCTTATGCAAGACATCTGTAAGACTGTCTCTGTCTTTTGTGATGAGCGGCAAGGAGCTATTTGCTCTACTATCCTGGCTCCATCTGTATAGGTTAGGAATGCAGGATAGTGTCAGTCCTCCAGCAGATAATTGTCTTATGCCATCAGGTCTTCTGTCATGAGGGTTTCCCATCAGGTCTTCTGTCATGAGGGTTTCCCATCAGGTCTTCTGTAATGAGGGTTTCCCATTTCCTTACTGCTAAACACGAAAGTGAACAAAGTCATTTTAGGCAATAGACTCGTGTTGTAGAGCTTAGTTTTAATGTGGTTAATACCGAGATCCGTTTTTTGGTTGCAATGTGATAAACTGAGTTACAACGAATTTTAACCCCGCGAGCACGACGATTTGGTTCGCCGTAATCAAGTCGTACTCAAACAAACTCAATGTCTGTCTGCAGTAGTATTATGACAAACCACATTTATCGTTACCGTGGTAGTAAAGGAGACCATTTTATCTTTAATGTATGAAGGAAGTCTTCCTATAACTCCCATACTGTGTTTAATGTTCTGTTATCTTCTTGACTTTTGTTAAGGACAAAACGACTAGCCAGTACTAAGCTTAGGGTGAGGGTGTATCGAATACTAAATGACAGCAGTGACGGGTTCTTAATGCTTTTATCCTTCTTGCGTATGCATCCCCATGTCTTGCGTAGTTTGTACAGCTCAGGCGAATGTTGGAGCAGGCTTATAGTTTAAACTTTTAACCATATATTCTAAAGGAATGTCGGACAGGCTTGTAGTTAAAACATTTAACCAGATATTCGAAAGGAGGATTACCTTGCTGTGTGACCTTAAGGAATATTCTACATCTGCCTTACTACTCGTTTAAGAAAATAAAACAGGAAGAAATATGTTTGAATAGCGTGTAAATTATGTTCTTCCGATGGAAGTTGTCTGTGCACAATTCGTATGTGACAGAGGGATATGAAATCAATAAATGTGCGCACGCTGGCACGGAGCGCAGGTGAAATATTCGAGCGAGGAAGAGGAGGGAGGAGGAGGAGGAAGAGGAGGAGGTCCCTGAGCGTTGATCAGACTCTCTGGTGGCCTGGCCAGTTGCCATTGACGCCTTACTCGAGACAGACTCACCATCTCTCTGCTCTTCCTCCGGAAAATTCATACGTGTATGTATTGTTCCCATGTAGACAAGGGTGGGAGAGCATTTGGTCGTAGAGTATTACCCTTAACCCCTGTTGATGTTTAAAGATCTGTCGGTTGGTCGATGTTGTTTGACATTGACTGCCTAAGTGACTGACCCTGAAAGTTGATATCTAAATTTAGCCAAAACATTCACACAATAACTCGGAGTTGTCTTAGGCAGAATTATTATTGTTGTTATTATTATTATTATTGTGTACTGTTGGTTTGCGGCAGTTTAGTTGGACTTCAAAGTGTCAGCAGCAGGAGTCTCGGTATTTTAAAGTACTTGTTCGTAATGACTGTGTGACATGAATGTGTCTTTTTTGGTCAAGGTGAGGTTTGACAGCCATGTCAGGGTTAAGTATGTCATAGCCGCATACAACGTCAAATATTATTGATTCTGTACCCATTCCTGTGTCATTCACCCTTGTTTCTTCTCATCTCACGTCTAGACAGGCCTAGAAAAGGTTCTCAGTATTATCATAATATATTCCTTGTGCTATTCTTGTGTCGCATAGGCCTCCCCATACTTGATTTATTCACATCGTTGTTTAGACGGCCCCCTTCTTAAGTCGTCCTACATACCTATGGGCATCAAGTTTCTTTCCCTCGTACTTATGTTTCCTTCTGGGTGATGATGGAGTAGCTTTGGTTCGATCCCGGGCAATGGGCAAACAGAGCACAACCCATGGCAGCTGTTCATCCTGCCTGTGATAGATCGCAGGGTACCAGCATAGGTTAGAGTGAAGCACCACAGCTGTCGTAGGCCTAGCCAGCCTACTCTAATAACCCTGCTCGAGTTTCGTCGGGGGGTGTCCATGCAACTTGACACGAAAACTTGGAAAATTTGGTGGAATAATTAGTGGTGAACACTCCTTGTTGTAAAAATAGAAGCTATAGCAGTTAGTATATTAGTTCAGTAGCCTCCTCACATGTATTGATGAACTGTTAAACCAAGTTCCACTGTGTGACTATCTGAGTCAGCCAAACATTTTCGTAGATGGTATTTTGTATCTATGTTCCGAATGTATCTGAGATGCAGTGGTTTTCTCCTAATCCCTCTATTAAAAAGACGAAATAGGAGAACAAATGTAGCTGAATGTTCACCATAGCAAGAATTGTTAGGTCTGGTTCTCTCACCGTAGAGGTGGCTGGTTACACTGAAAGTTTTAATGAAGAAGGCGAGCAAAAGAAGTTATCTATCTGTAAGGAGACAGCTATTGATGATCCCTTGAGCTTTCAAACAGGTTCTAGACCGAAATTTAGTGGAGGTTGGTTGTCATTGGCTACTGAGCTTAGCCACTTCTGAGGAAGGAGTCGGGCAAGACCTTTAGCCAGGGAAAATAGACGTCTGTCTTCCATGCTTCCAGCCTTGTCGGTGTCACTCGGCCCATGGAAGTGGTATGAATATAATGGATTAATTTTGAGGGCAAGTTTCGTGCATCGGGGTAATGTATTGTGGGCTAAGATGATTTTTCCACCAAATGAGTATAAACTAGACTAGTTTTATTTATTTGTTCTTCTACCTGGTAATTGAGTGCAAATATTGTGAATGTTGCTTAGAGTTATAGTTAAAGATTCCTTGGAAATAAGTCCTTCCAAACTCTGTGTGTATGTGGGTAGTAGGTAAATCAGGTGTAATTATTTATTTATAAGTGTCTTGTCTGTTTGATACAGGGAGAGAGTTATTGTACCCTCTATTTTTTTACTTTCCTCGCGTACTTTTGGAGGGTTAAGACACTCGTACCATACCGTAATGGAGTTACTGCTTTCTAATGTTGAAATTAAAATGAAAAATTCCAATAGTGATGCAGGAAATGTAAGTATTTAGAATTAGATTTTGGACCAGTCATCTGTAAAATTGTCGAATTTTCTGTGTTTACGATCCTACTCTCCTTTTTATTAAATGACACTTAGCACCCAAATTTATGTCATTCATATTTTAATTTTCGAAGAGGCTGTTGTTCAGGGAGAGAGTAATGACAGAAGGGCTCAGTGTTAACTGATCCATTTAGATCCAGATCATCTTTCACGAGGGTCATACCTTCGTGTTCAAAGGCTTTTAGGGCCTTTTATTTCTGGACCTTGTAGCTCGGTAACGAGGTGATGATGGCTGTAGTAATTCTTTTTTGACACGATGACCTTTTTACACCTGATAATTAGCTAACTAATTATATTCACCGTTGCCCATTTGTTGTTAATATCGTTACCTGTTGTGAAAGTTAATCATCCTTCTAATTAATTATCATGGACGATTGTTGTTCAACAAGTAGGTTTCGCGTTGACTGCTGATGGTAGTTGAAGTATATTACATGTAATCACCTTGAGTCATAATTTTTCAGTATTAAATGATCCCAAAATCACATTTCGACCCTAGAATATTAGCATCAAAAGTATGATCTCTGCTGACAGTTTTAAGGAATCTTTTAACAAAAATTATAAAAACACAGGTAATAGTCCAGGGTATTTATTGTTATGTTAGATTTTTCATGTAATTCAGTATCTGGATTGCCAAATGCACTGCATGATGCAATAGTATATTTTCTCAAGTTAAGATGCATTATGTGTACATGCCGTAATTGAACAAGAAAAGCAAGCACAGCAGCACTCTGTCACCAGTCCAGCAACACTGCTGCATCTGAAAGAGGTTAATAATGGTTTGTACTTATGATCAGTGATCAATATTTGCATTTCTAATCAGTTGATCTTGAGGAATTGATGCACATACACTGTACTGAATGCAAGGGATTATCATTTTTTGGGGGGAAACTTTATACACAATATTTTTATCCAAATAATTTTATACTGTCTTGTATTCAGTAAATGATATTCCAGTACTGTTGGACTTGAAGTAAATTGCGTTTGATTTTTGTGATTTTTTTAAGTTCAGGAATAGTGAGTATTATGTATTGTTTGTGCTTGTAGAATACTTATTATGAATGTAATTTCCTGTATGTGAATACCTGATTTTAGATGTGATTGCCAATAGTAAATGTGTAGTTTATGGTTACTACAAAACCAACATCACTGACTTTGTCTTACAATGTTAGTGTACAGTATTGTGTCATGATTACTACTAAGCTGGCTGTATTTGAATTGGAGTTATTTTTTATGGTAATTAAAGTGGGGAAGACTTTGAAGTATATGGAAAATGTTTGGTAAAAGTAGGTGAACATGTCCATATTGAGGAACAATCAGCTGAGCCAATAAACATCTCACCTTCCTTCCACTAAAAGCCAGCATCTGCCTGGAATATTTCCTGGTGCTACTTTTGTAGCAATTCACCCTCCAAATGGGCTGTGCCATCATGTCATTTTCCCAGCTTGAGATTGGAAGCTATAACATGAATTATCTCCATCACTATTTGCCCAATAAAATAAGATGTGAGTGTTCAGCCCCACAATTCTCCTATGAAGATAGGGGCAGCAACACCTTTGGAATATCATAATGCCAGAAGTGCACTTTCACGACATTACCAAATTCTCTATCATGACTTTTCATGCCAATCAAGGGCAGCATACCTTTAAACACCATGGTATGACCCTATACCTTTACTGCATGGACCTTGAGAATGATTTTACAATCCTTAAGCTTGATGCATATTGGAATGACCTTTGAGCACAAAGTTCCATGTTAAGGGTGGTCTGTGGCAGGGGTGTGTGATGTCACCATGGTTGTTCAGTTTGTGTATAGATGGGATGATGAGGGAGGTAAAATGCCAGAGTCTTGGAGAGAGGGGCAAGTATGGTCTTTTGGGGATGAGGGGTTTTAGGAAGTGAGTCAGTTATTGTTTGCTGATGATATAGCACTGGTGGCAGATTTGAGTGAGAATCTGCAGAAGTTAATGAACGAGTTTGGATGATTGAGTGAAATAAGGAAGTTGAAAGTAAATGTGAATAAAAGCAAGATTATTAGGATTAGCAGGTTTGAGGGACAGGTTAGATGGGATGCAAGTTTGAATGGAGAAATCTCGGAGGAAGTAAGGATTTTTCCCTCAGAGGCTCAGTTCTTGATGCTACCTTGCTAACGCAGAACATGGCAGATATGTATGA
>JAYMFT010040449.1:0-15632 GCA_038088735.1 Panulirus argus | reverse complement strand
ATATATTCATGTGACTTTCCTAACTCTCATGACCTCACCCTTACAAACTATTGGATTCTTTTGTTTCACAGTCACAGTCCCTCAAACATCCTGCTCCCTATGGGTAATGACTCTCCCTCCGGTAACGCTTTACGTAACCTCAATCGTTTCTTGCCGTTTACCGGAGCTACCTTTCATGGCCAACACATACGTCAGTCTATTGCTGCATTTGAATTTTTTTCTGTTTTTACTGAATTTCAGATCACAAGACACGTTTCCTTAACAAGCATGACTTACTTTTTCACCCCCACTGAGGGACGAAGCCTTTACTCTCACACCCCACAGGCTGCCTTGGTTAGTTTGACATCATCCTGTGGATGTTTGTCCTCCTTGTCCTTTCTAACCACATGGCTCATGGTCATTAACTTAGTTATAGTAGTACAGTTATTTTTGATCGTGAGCTTTACTTTCATTGTCTTCACTTCAACTGATTTCGTGTGATTTTTGAAGACTTACCTTAGAAATACATAACAACAGTTTGCACTATACTTGAATTATAAATCCTTTTCAAGAGATAGTTACTTCTCTCTTCTCGCTATCTGCCCTTGCAACAATTCATTGCTACTTGACTTAAGGTCTGCCTATTTTAGTTAAAAATAACTAGAGTTAAAATTCTTTTAACTCGTAGTTACAGGACACACCAGATGAGATTATAAACATTTTAAGTTAATCTCATTTATCTGATGGTTACTTCAAACTTCCTTGTCCTAACTGAAAGATGTTTGAGCTTTCCATTTCTCTACTCAGGGTCTTTTCGGTTCATGCCGCTGGGAGAGGGCAAGAAGACGTCGCTGGTTGTCAATGACCTGGAGGTTCCTCACGTACACTCTGATCTCGTTCTCATTCTTTGGCACTGGTGGCACTTCCAGGGCTGAAAAGGCACGTAAGAATCATCGACTACAGTCAACTTCAGCAAATATAGATTTGCGTTTATAAATTCTCGAGTAGATTATCAAATATTAGACATAGTACAAGACAATTACAATTCTTTCACTGCTCAGTTCGTAGAACTGGGTTCAAACCTATATCCTACACCCTACACTGGAAAAAAAAAAAAAGCCTGTAATATAGGAACTCCATCCTCCTTCGCTACCTAGTGGAGCAGAGCAAGGCTTAACAGTGATGACTGAGATCGCCTTACCCAACGGTCGAGACCGGCAGTAGCGGATGGTTCGCAGCGTCTGCGCTAACATGTGCATCTTTTCAAAGTTAACGAGGCCATCCAGCAGCGTACGATTACCTTCATGGGTGAAGGTCATGTCTGCAGAGAGAATCATAGTTATGGTTAATGTCTGGGAATTCGGGCGAAACGGTCAAAGATGGGGCAAAGTGCTTTTCACAATATTGACCCGTAAGTTTGCAGTAGATGAAAGCATTTGCTCTTGACATAGATTCACTACAACTTTGGTCTTGCTGTATATCCTCCTAGGAAGCCGGTTCCCCGTTACACTGAGGACGACAACAAGCGTGCATTGAAGTCCCTGGTCCTTGAGGAAATCACTCTTAATTCGATTTTAAACAATCTGTAATTAATGGTGATTCTCTTAGAAGATTCTGATATAATTCGGATCGTATTTATTAGGTATCTATCGGCTTGGAGAAGCATTATGAGATATTTATCGTGAATATTTCATGTGTAGAAACCTTTCTTTACGTCATCATTCAATCTTAAAACAAAAAGGTTTTTGGGCTAAAACAATCCCTGCAATGTTTGGTATTTTCGTGAGAGTAATAGATTTTCTTTAAAATGTCTTTATATGGAACTAATTTTCATGCTGAGTTTGAATCTGAAGTTGAATTATATATTGGTGAACACTAAGGCCTGTAAATAAGTAATCAATGGTTACTCCTTTACAAGATTTTGTGATTTTTCCCTTCGTATTTATTGGGTATCTGACAGCATTGTAAAACATTATGAGATACTTTTCATGATCATTTCACGTATAGAAGCGTTTCATTGTTATATCTCAATTCTAAAACAAAACTGCTTTTGGGTTAAAAAAATTCCCTGAACTATTACCAGCAATTTTTGGTCTTTTTGTGATGGTAATAGATTTTCCTGAAAACACACTCACATAAATGTATCCATTTTAACTGCACCTCGCCCTCTAGAAGCCCCTTCAAGTGTAAATAGTGTTACCTCAACAAAGCTGACTCAATGTTTTTTCTTTAGTGCAAAATAGCACCTTTCAATATCTTAAGTATCATCGGTATGGAACTCTTAAGAAATTCATAAAATCGGAGGAGTATAATGTCAGATATGCATTGAAAACATCACATACTTCCGATTTTATTTTGACGGTTTAACGTATGTCCATTTTACATAAAGAGAAATACGAGATCATTTATCTGAACAAGAAGTGCAGAACTGTTATTTTTTTCTGATAACAGAACAGAGTTGACTTAATACAAAGATACCTAATATAAGAATTTAGAGTGCACTACTCATCTCACTTACTCTTAAAATTTTACCAAATACATTAAAACATATGTTAGCAAAGAAGCATGTTGACAAATTGTTACCTTTCATGAGCAGGGGTGTAAAGGGGAGTATAGGAGGATGGAGTTTGGCCACGTATATTCTGTAGGCACGGTGGTTCTTGGATGGGTCGATCAGCATCTCGAACTCCGTGTACATCTTGCGAAACCTGAGGATGAGAGAAAGATCAGCACCTGACTAAACCTTCCAGGAGAGTACCTGGAAGAGATTAGATATGACGTAAAACCATCTACTTCTACTTGCCGTGAAAGAATTTCCCTCTAACTGTTCTATCATAACCTCATCTGTCTTTACTAGGAATGCTCTTGTAACAGAATATGACGAGACAGACAACCTTGCCGTTGGTCAATAAGATTTCTCTAATTTACTTTTGAGGTGGAAACGTTGCCCTTTGTGAAAGGGCAATATTAAACAACATTCTTATTTATATCTTGGATCAAGTACATACACCAATTCGTTCATATACATCCTCAGCCAGTATATAATGTGCTAAAGTAAATCATGAGCTTCTACATTAACACAAGAATTCACTTACCTATTGACTGTGGGTACAAAGCTGATGTGTCAAGTGTCAAGTGAGTCTTTAAGTTCCAACCAATATCTCTAACTTAACATGCAGACACACTTCATGGCAAAATATTTAGAAGAAAAAATGACCCTTTATCATTTTCATATATTCCTTTTGCCATAATCAGTTCACTCACTGCGCCAGTCCATACTTTTTGCGTTTAATCTTTATACCTAAACCATGTATTCTTAACCAGCTATTACCTGCCATACTTTCTACATGGCCTGAACAACATAAAGCCATTGTACATGCGTTTCTCTACCAACTTCTTCATACCACACATCCATCTTGTATCTATGTTCTTCACTGGTTATTTTCCTAATGCCAACTGTATTACGCAAGTTATCCATCTCAGGAACCCACATTTTCTTTAAACATTCCTCCACAGCAGACTAAACTTTCACATCCGTACATTATGGATGGAGACAAAACCTCCACCATGGTAGCGTCTTACACGGTAGATATCTATCTATTCTTTCCGAAGACAGGTCTTTCTTCGTCTGTTTCCTGGCGCAACCTCGCTGACGCGGGAAACAGCGATTAAGTGTAATAAATGAATATATGAATAGATAAATATATGTAATTTCACTTTAAGCCTTCCCTAATTAAAATTCTCATCTAATAGTCTTGAGGTTAAGTATTTACAGATATTTATTCAAACAAAATTCCCATTTTCTGTTTCTCATACCTAACCGGACCATCAAGCAGGTCTGATGTCAGATCCCTCTCTCTGTTCCAATGTAAAATACCAATAACCCTGAAGTCTGTCATCTTCATTATCATTTCCTGAATCTCCTGCACGTTGCTGTCAATGCTATAGCTCTTCATTACAACCACAAATGCTAATATAATCACCAAGAACTCTGGAACTGTTGCCATCATTTCATACAGTGAATACATCAACTCCAGTAAGCAACACGACCATCTCCACACCAGAGTTAACTTACCTAGACGATAATCGCTCCCAAGTCTGAGTGAGGCGAGATATGGCAACATTGCTCAGGCCAATGACAATGGCGAAGAAGGCGTGCAGATTCTGGTGCTCTTTACAGCTGCAAGAGAAAAAGAAATCAGTAGAAAGTATTCCCAGTAGTATTCCTCATAACGCGGAAAAAATATCCTCGGCGAATCTTGATCTGAAATATTCCGCCCATAATCTAATGTTAAGAAATACCGTAGTCAAGATATCCCCGAAGACTGTCTTGAAATATTCCCTTTACTTCATCAACAGTGAAATACCGCAGCCACATCTATCGTGAATGATATTTCCATCAGATTATCATAGAAAAATTCCCTGATTATACAGTCAAGAAATTATTATATATCCTCAGAGTGATTTGCATAAGTGAGATTCGCCTGACCATATCTCTACAATAGATCCGACACTTTCCAACCACCTCATCAACATTCGCTGTCTTTCTAGCAACCTTCTTTCCGCTGAACATCGTTTGGCTAAAACATATCCCATTATCGTCCATCTCTCGGAGACTCGTGTCTAGTGACGACACTTTCATTCGTGTGTCTCACATCTAGCCATAACGAACACCCTTCACTCATGATACTGTTTATAATGAGGGATCTGTATTCATTCTAACACTACTACGCTCGCTGTGCGCCTCCTGGATCTTGAATCTCCAAAGCTTGATGTCACATGGCTCAAGCGTCATAACCCAGCTACCTCTATTCTGCTCTGTTTTGCCTACCGCTCTCCAAACTCTACAAACACTGCAACTTTCTTTAGCTAAATTTCAACATACACACACTAAAGCTTAAAAACGACACCTATGATGTTTGATATTAAACATACTTATAAGAGAGTATAGATAAACAGGGACTATATATATAAAAAAGCAAAAAACACTCACTACGTTAAGGTATAGATTTACAAAAAGTCAAACACACTGTGTGCGTCAGAAGAGATACATACGAAGGCTGTATGAGACACTTACTATGCAGCCAGTTTGATGAATTTCCTGAGTAGCTGAGTACGTTTCGAGAGGGCATTAGCCAGGCAGATCTCCGTCACCACCCAGTACTGAATCTCGTTAAAGCGACGCAGAAAGACGTCCAGGTTGCACATGATCTGCCCAAAGTGGTCTCGACCAAACACCTGGTACAGGAACTCGTACTGTTCGAGGGATAAGTCACAGTAATCAATATTGCTATTATCATACACACACACAAACACAAACACACAGTGAAAGGAGCGAGGGAGTGTATTGTGAGGGAGTGTGTGGTGAGGGAATGAGTAGTAGGAAGGTTTATGGGAAAGGAGTATGTGGTATTGATGGTATAACGAGGAAAAGTGTGGTAAGGAAGTAAAGGGTGAGTGAGTGTGCACTGAAATCGTTTGATGAGGAACTTTATTACCAGGTAGCATGAGGTGAGGATATGAGTGGTAAGAAATTGTGTGGCAGGAATATGTTTGGTGAGGTGGTAAGTAATGAGGAAGTGAGAGTGGCAAGTACGGACTGTATGGTGAGGGACGAGGTAGAAATGGGCTGTAGAATAAGAAAGGAAGTTAGTATGTGGCCAGCTTTTGTTTCCAGTGTGTCCAAATATTGTTCTCATGAAATTAACAAATCCCATCCTGGACTTAAGCCTCCTCTGTATGATGAATACTTCTCAACTTTACCTCATGGATTGCGCTGAAGAGATCCCAGTCGTGTGAGGTGAGGTGGTAGGCGAGCTCCCTCGTGCTGTACATCTCCAGGTGGTTCAGGGTACCCTCCGATGGACCTTCCTGCTCTGGCAGCGGCATCTGCAAGTGGTAGGCAGAGGAAAATGTAGGTAACTGAAGGGCAACGGGGGACGGAAGGAGGAACAGAGATGTCGTGGAGAGGAAGCAAGAGTGTGAGAAGCAAGAGGGACGTGGAGGAGTAGGTGGAATTCAGCAAGGAAGGAAGGGCATGGAGGAGAGGGCAAGGGCAGGAGTGACGTATGGTAAGAAAGATCTAAGAGTCCGAACGAACGTGGAAGGACAAGGAGGAAGAAGGGAACTGGGATGTTAAAGGCTGGGGGCACGTGGAGAAGGCAGTGTGAGAGACGGAGGGAGAGAGAGGATGCGGAAGATAGAACGGTCGTAAAACAGCGAGGAGGTCGGTAAAGGGCATCAGCATACTGAAGGAGGAGCAGGTGAGATGTGCAGCAGCAGGTGAATGGTTAGGATGAGAGGGAAAACGTGGGTCAGAAGATGGAAAAACGGCAAAAACTTGAGGAACATTGATATAAATATATGCAAAACTAAAACATGATAACTTTTTGCCATCAGAGATCAACATTACGGAAACCAGCTCGTATTTACCAAAGCATCAAGGTGGTCCTTATTGGAGATGAAGAGGCGACCGTTGAGGCTGAGTCCCGTGGGCGCACACACCTCTTTGTCCCGGAGTGGCACCACCTCCCCTGGGGATCGAACACATCAGTCATGGGGCGTGCCGCGGCAACAGGTGAGAATGTCATGAGGAAAAGGAATTTTTCATGGGCCTTTTCCTGAATCCATGTTGTTTCTCACTTGGGTAGTTTCTCCTTTGCAAGTATTTTCCAGGTTAGATGGTGGCGTCATTTTTGAGGGAGTAGTGAGGAGTGTTTTGTAGAGATATGACAGATGCAGTGTCACGTCTCAGAGAGTCATATGGGATGCAGTGTCATGTCTCAGGGAGTTGTAAGGGATACAGTGTCAGTGGGGCAAAGAAATGCAGTTTCAGGTGAGAAAGAAAACTGTCATCAAGCCAAACTGATCGATAAACATTTTGTGTTACTAATCGTAAAGTTTCTAGAACCATACGGATGAGTATTTTTTATTCTTGGTTACACAGAGTTAAGGATGATATAGTCAAATAGATTGCTTTGTAGGACACTATAGTACCAAAAAAAATCTCCATACATTAAACTTGATATGTATTAAGGTACGACAATCCCTTGAGCTTATCCTTGTAGGTTTAAGAAATACACTGTTGATCGTCCGTCTAGATGCGTTTCTGTAAGAGAAGGTGACAACAGGACTCACCGGTAGGGTTACAGGAGCAGCAGTAAATGACTTCAGTAATCATCACCACATCCAGCAGCGCTCATTCACTAGTAAGTGAATGATGGGTCACCTGTAGACTTCATGACCACCAGAGAGTAACTCCTAACCTCACCTGTAGACTCAAGCGCTACCAAAATCGAGTGGCTGTGAACACATCTGTAGATATGAACACCACTGGTAAATAGCGTAGCTAACGAGTGCTGGATTCACTTGCAGACGTCAGCATCATCTAAAACAGGTCCAGGACTCACCTGAGACACTAGTGACAAGTGACTGCTGGGACTACCTATAGATTTCAGTGTCAGTAATGTAATGTTACATCTGGCCTCACCTCTAGACTTGAGCACAAACAACAGAAAGTGATTTGACCTCACTAGTAGACCTCATCATCACTAGTGGGAAGGATCTGTTTACGTTGGCATCAAACAGAATCTGCCTGTAAGACTGAACACCATAATCCGGCGGCCGAAAGGATCACCTATAAACTCCAACTCTAACATTACCGGAAGTAAATCTCGGCTCCGTCATCAAAAACACACTGCAGACATGAGATTCACCCCCTGCCGGTGAGTGTAAGCTCACCTGTTGCCTTTAACTCCACCAGCAACAAGTTCTCCTGCCGAAGACCCAGCTTGTCTGCAGCTGACCTCTTGATGACATCACAGGTGGTCTGGAGGGAGAACCTGAGGGTGCAGTAAGTGTGGTCGGCGCAGTATACCCGGAAGATGACTGCAAGAGAGAGAGAGAGAGATTAGAAAACGTGTGAGTGACGCAGGAGGACGAGATGGGCGAGAGGCCTATTATATAATAAAAATTAGGAGAAAGATATAAGCATGTTGACAAGGATGGGAAGATCAGAAGGGAGACAGGAGGAAATAGATTTAAGCGTTAACTGAAGGAGATGAAGGAGGAAGAAAGACCAGGTGATAATATGAAGTGTTGTGATGCAGGGAGAAGATCCGACAGTGATGGGACGTATCCTTATGCGCCAGGAACCCAAATGTGGGTAGGGAGAGACTGTTTTAAGTGTTTTGCACAGCTGAACGCATACAAACAAACACTATAAGGAGAACCTTAATTAATGGTGATATCAACTGGAACTTCAGGTTCTGTGAAATTATAGTCTGAAAAACTTCAAATGGCCTAAAGACCACATCTTGCTGGACGATCTAGGCAATTAGAGGGATTCGTTATTTCTCCACGGTCCACGTGGTTCCTGCAATGGATCCTGGCAGTACAGCGTCCAGCAGAGCAAGTTGGTAGCTTCTCTGATTCCCTGTTGAAGGTATTGTAAGAAAAGGAACAGAATACTGCACGCTAAACAACAAGCATTATTTAGAAAACATGCTCAGAATACTTTTTTTCCTCCCTGTAGACGAGCAAAGAAAATAAACTAGTCTAAACATTCCAGCGATTTATTACTAAAATGCTCTTAACACCTCATTATGGTTTGGTTAGACATCTTTACAAGTTTCAACAATGTTTAGTTAGGTCTTTTTTATGGTTTGATCAAACCAGTTTTAGTCATGGAGATTTAGGCTTAGGTTAGGTTAAGTCAGTTTAGATGCTGAGCAGAATCTTACTTGGAGCAATATCTTCAGTGAATTCAAAATTCCCGCATTCCCAACAGTATGTGGACATTTTGATTTAGGGGAACTTTATACTTTTTCTGGTACATGACAACATTCTGTCGATTCCCTCTCATCAGAGGTTTTCTGGAACTGCCTGACTGATAGAGGGATATTATTGTGTCCCCAGAAAGCAAATAAAAGCACACGTTTTACTGCCTTCTAGGATAATATTTCATTATCAGATGACAAAGTGAAATTGCCCTTGAGTAGAAAGGTATGACACTGATATGTAATCGGTTCTTTGGTTTTAGTGTACAGTGGAAATGAAATAAAGTATCGAAACTGAAACTGAACTGAGTAAGGGTGCGGGAGGATCATGGATACTAATCATTTGGTGAAAGACAGCGATGATACAACCCCTGCCGCGACAGTGCTCTTCTGGACGCTCAAGGAGCTTCGTCTACGATAGAGAAATGTCTTTTTAGTCTGGAAAATGTACATATCTAATCATTACGAAAGTGTAGAGGTGAGGGATGGACAGTAACTTGTATTAAAACTCAAAGGAAATCCTACTTGGTAATGAAAATCTGATGCACAGATATTGTAAATCTGTGTTTCCGGGATTGTTTGCTTTATGACAGCAGGCAGGAGTGACAGAGGGAATGTGGGGCTCAGTGCATACGGGAATGAAAGCTCCAACGAGGCTGATAATGTAAAGGAAAAAGGATGAAAATAATGCAACGATGACGTGCTGCAAACAGTGCTACTAGAACATAAGGATTACATCTAGAATCTAACTCACAGCAATAACATCCATATATCAGTTCAGGAACCTGGTAAATGGCTATTTGTGCAAAGCAAATTATAACAGCAAGTCTACCGTGTGCACATGACATCAGGCGACCACAAAACACTATAAACTACATCTTTATAGAACTTTAACACTTGCACAGGCTACCGTAAAACATCATTAACTACGCTCTTAGTACCTTGGGGCGAGTCTAGGGGGTAAACCTGGGAGAAATGAAAGACGATTCCCACCCAAGGTGAGGAACAGACCCAACTGGAGTGAAAATCGGCAGTTCTCTCAGCACTTACCCCCAAACACCAAGGGCATTAAGAGAGCTAAGGGACAAGTACCAAGCCGAGCATACATTACCAGAGGAGCACATCAAGGGAGGAGAGAGAGAAACCTCGGGGCTCATGCCGCTGCCCTTACTGTCGTCTTGCGCCCGCATGACCCTGTGGGGCTCCACCGAATCCTCCGTCGACGACACCCCGAACAGACTGATGGGCCGACCACTGGTGGGCAGCTTCCACTTACTGACGCCGGCGGCAGAGTTATCCCTCTCGTACCGCTCCAGGGCCTCGGCCACGCTGAGCATTAGGGTGGCCTCATCCCGTAGGGCCACGCCGTACACCTCCACGTCCTTGGCCACCTCCTCCTGCACCGTCTGTAACAGGGGAAAGAGCAGCGTAAAAATTTGGAAGAAGGTGAGTACTCCTATCTGTTGCAGAGGGGAGATGAGAAGAATGTATGTAGCCATACGTACACACATGTGTGTGTGTGTGTTGTGCTCGCGTGAATGTGAATGCCTGGTCATTATAGATGAAACTTCATTTACATATCCAGGTCATTTTTCTTACAGGAAGATACTGATACTCCTCGCTGCAGATGACACAGAATCCACACTTCTAACAAACTGGTGATTACCAAATAACAATCAGTGTTCAAGAAGATTTTGGACGACAGAGTCAGCTAGAGAGGAAACGTCAACATTATTGATTTCTTTAGCAATCGTCTCCTCGTGGCTTTCATTCCTTATAAAGCTTTCAAGTAACTTCTGACCTCTAATTTCTTACCTGTGTGACCCCTGACCAGTAACTAGCCTACAAAATTATTTTTACCCCTTACAAGCGTCTAAGCATGATTTCTGACCCCTGATATCTTACCCACGTGACCTTCGACTTGGTATCCTCAGGCACCTGTGAGGCCAGGGAGGGGCGGGACCACCTTACCTGGAGGAACTGGGTGGCGGCGGCGTTGCTGAAGACGGGTCCCTTGATGGACATGATCCAGCGGTGGACGAAGTGGATGACCCGCCTCTTGCACGCTACGATGAACTCCTCGTCCTGGCTGTTCCCCTGGCTGTCCATGCGGTAGGTGCGGTTTGAGTCAAGGAACATTCACGTCTCAAGTTACCGTTGAGGTTTACATGGCTTAACATCCGAACAGGGATTCTAATTGGGATCCTATCAAAATACGCCTGTACCTGTTTACTAGTATGCGTGATCTGATGTATATATATAAAACATCAGAGAAAACATATACTTAGCTTGTGATCAATCCCTGACTTTAATATCTTAAACAATTCATTTATTTTAAGTACATCCAGGGCTAATATGTTTCCAAAGTCTGTAGAATATCAAAACATTCGCAGTAAGAACTCTTAACAAACCATACGACATATACTCCGGGTGTGAAAATGAGTGTATTCAGTGATCCTGGAATGAGGTTTAGGTCAGGAGAGAGTGGGAAGCAGGACCTCAGGTGAGGATGACTGACCCAGTGTGGTACTCGTGTCCAGTCACCCGTTTGTGGACACATCGCGACGAACACAAATATCCAATAACCTCACAGATCCACACTCATTGAAAAAACAGTTTGGTTCACGTTCTCCAATTTTTTTTGTCTCAAATATTGAGTGGATATTGGCCGTTTTGTTTATTTGATTTGCTACAGGTAACAAGTCATTCTATGACTGCACCAACAATTTGGTGGCCCCTGACCCATAGTGAGTAGCTGCCCAGCAGTCCTAGCACTGACCTGACCTGTGTTGATCTCATTGAAGTCTAATTCAGAGCTACTGACGAGCGCTACCCCTTATGGTGCCGGTGATACAACCCACACTGACCCTTGACCTAGGATCACTGTTCAGTATCAAACTCGACTTCCAGTGACTCCTGACCCATGATCAACTCTAACGCACACCCAGTTTAAGGTTTCAACACTCACGGTGCCAACCTGACCTCAGTTCACTCTCTACTAAGTAACACTACTGCGAACTTTTTGAAACTACTCTACTTGATTTGTGTTGACCTGTGACCCAGAACTAGCATTGTTCATCATCAATCCTGGTGCTGCCCTAAATGGGTATTACCATTTCTAGAGGTAACTTTAGTAACTAGATCGATTCTCGCGAGGCTGCTGGTTTAGCACCCTATTTAGATATCACTCATTTTGGCAGTCTTTGCGGCAGAGCCAGAGGGAGCATATGCAGTCTCATAGCGTCTGTCTTGCGTGACGAGGGAGGAAACGTTAGTGGCTAACACTGATTGTATGCAAGGAGACCACAAGCACCGTCACAAACCTGTCACCACTAACCAGCGGTTGGTGATGATGACAGGTCACGTGTAACAGGTCCAGTACAGCTTTAAGAGTCAGCAATTCAAGGATGGACCTATTTCCCAGGAAGCAAAGGTCATAAAACTCGATTCCACCAAACCAGTCCGACTTCATGCAATATACAGAGCGCACGCGGCTCCTACCAGGCAGGACGCATATGGAGTTAGTCAAGAATTTCCCAGCCAGACGTTTCATATCCTGGTGACTGGGGATGCACTAAGCCAAGTGCCGCCTGTCAAATATGTTCAGCTGCTCTCCCATCCACTGCGACAAGTCGCTGCGGACTGACAATAGTGGTTGCAAGTCAGAGTGTAGTGAGCTGGTCTTAATTTCAGAGCATTAAGTAGATCTATGTGCCGGGACTATTGCCATTAATATCACCCAGAGTAGACAACTCGTTACATGTCGCAAAATTCACGTGGAACTATTGGCAGTCTTCGAATGAAGATTTTGCCTTCGAGGCACCAATTGAAAGTAGATCAGGACGTCTTACTTTTGCTGGGATGCTGATGCGTTCATCGAAATCCATCTGCATATGAAGTTACATGATCGTAAGTCGACAGTGCTTGAGAACTGAACTTCCTTATAAAACTAAACGATGGTGTGAGCACCGCAGTAGCAGAATAGTTCTATATTCACTTTACAGAGCGAGCTAAAAAAAAAGTAATTATCTTTGAAAGTGTACTCCAGTTTCAGTTATCTGGAGTATCTGCCATGTGTAACTATAACAGAGCAAGTTTCAAAGTGATCATGAGGTACTTGTCTTTATCATCCATGATGTAAATAGACTTTAGTGGAGAGATTACCGGCGAACTTGGAAAACTGTAGCCATCTTGGATTATCAGCAGGTAAGTATGACCACATAAACCAAGTTTCACGCTTGTATCACCATGTGTATGATGATGATGATACGTTATCTGTTGCACTATGACCAGTGATGCTCCTGCATCAGTGTCGGGTGTCATTCCTTATGTTGCAAGCCTAACCCACATGGCCTCTGACCCTGTGACACTATTGGCTGTGGTGTCTCCTGGTCGTGGCCAAACTTGTAACCTCTCCTTGTCGTGGCCTGGTCCTTCACTAACTTACACTAACGCCTGACCTACACTACTGACTGACTTACACTGCTAATTGTGACTCTACTGGTGATGGTCTCAGCAACGCTGAGTGGACATTACAACAGGAGCGGAAAAGGATATTGTCTGAGGAGCTCCTGGCTGAGGTGCGGGTATGGCATGAAGACGATATGAGTGAGGAGGAAGTCGTCAAGGAAGAGGTCGGTGGTGGCCAGCTCACAGCGGCGCAGCGGGAGCTCGGACACCTCCATTCCGGCGCTGCCCCGGCGACCATCCAGTCGCGTCTCCAGGAGGTGTTCCAGCATCTTCTGCGGCGTCCCCGCCATCACCGTGTACCTGAGGATGGCAATGCCGTGTTAGCAAGGCTTCAGGGGAGTGGTGTTACGGGACGTGAGGACCTGGGGAATGGAGGTACAAGGGCGTTAACTAGGACTTGTTGCTTGAATTATTTGACCACCTCGGACCTGTACTCGCCTCTCCTAATACCCAACGTAGCCTAGGAAATTATTTGACTAAATTATGCAGTTCTGTTGTATTTTCTGCACACTTTATAATTTCGCTGGTAATACAAGAAAATAGTAATGACAGTGAGAGGTGACATACAGCCTGCAACATACAAAAAAATCACGTATTAGTTGAATATTGGCCCAGTTTTCAGGGAGTTCAGTATAATCAAGTTACGTACATCAAGCAAGTATTCACGACTGACAATACAGAATATTCTAATTATGGTCCAAGATCTATAAACAATCCACCACAGGGTACAGACTGACTGTCCAAGACAAATTGCAGTTATTTCTTAGACGTACAAAGCAAGGGTGACCTACTTGTAGTGTGAGTGGGAGTGGGCATTGGAGGAGATCTTCTCGAGAACAAGTACATCCTGACCGTGTTCCTTGAGCCTGACTGTGTTGGCCTCCACGTCCCTCATGATGCGGTTGAAGTCGCCCTTGTCCACCCTCAGGAAGTGACAGTTGTCTTCGTGGAGTATGATGGTCGCCGCCCTGTGAGTGCGAGGGAGAAGTAGGTGACTGAAGACCTGATGGTCTCTGACAAGGTTAACTGCTGGAGAACAGTACTTAGTATCCTATATTCCTAATCTGAGTAGATGAAGACAAGATTGTGAAGCAGAAGGATTCTCCCATCTACCATTTCCTCTGTTATATTAGCCAGTACATGGTTCTGTTGGAAGAAGACAGGGAATACCATCCTAGTTCTGTGATATCAAACATGGTCGCCTCGCAGTACCGTCTGCTGTACTTTTTCTACCTTAAGTACATTAGCATTCTTATGTCCCATTATCTCTTGTATTACTTTTCATGTATAATTTTCGTGGGACCTACACATTCGACCTATGTCTGACTTCACCGGAACGACAGTCATGTGTTACTTATTGGAAGGCAATTCATAGAAGTCAAACTTATCATAACAATTTAAGTACTAGGGAATATTTAAGTTACTTACCACAAGCGGGCAGGTTCGGGAATGAATACTTGGAGTACCAAGTCTCTACTCCAAGTATGGACACGTAACACCATGTACTCTTTTAAAGAGTGAGACCAAGGGATGCCGCAGACGTCCATCAAGAGGAAGGGAAAGAGATATGTTATACCTGTTTCAAGAATAAGATCTGTCCGGAGCTAAACTTAGTAAGGACGGTGCTCTCCTGCCCTGAGAACAAGAGTAAGGACAGGTACGTACCAGTACTGAGATTAAGAACAAGGACAATGATGTCCCTGCCCTGAGATTGAAACTAAGGACAGCCACGTACTTTCCCTTAGATTAAAGACAACAACAGTGATGTCCTGCCCTGAGATTAAGAGCAAGAGCAGCCACTTACCTGGGGGCATCGTTGACCAGGGCGAGCTTTCCGAAGTCGTCTCCCTCGTGTAGGGTATTGACGACTCCCTTGCCGTGGATGGCCACATTGACAGAGCCTCGCAGGATGATGTACCAGGACTTTCCCTCCGACCCCTGCTGGAACACTGTCGGCGAAACGTGCGTCAGGTTACCAGGACAATGGAGGGAGCAGAGAGAGCATGGATAAATGGGTGAGGGAACAGTGGGAAGGTGAGGTGGTGGTATGTGGAGGGAGAGGAATGATAATGTCAATCCCTTGCTTGCTTTCTTCACTCCCTCCTCAGCCTTCCTCGAGGGCAGGCACAGCCAGTTTGTGCTCCAGTAAGACGACGATCCAGGTCAGGTTCTCAAATCTTAGACTCTCCCAGAGCAGGGTTGTCATGTGATACCTTCTTTGTATTAACCTTGTGTGTCACGCGAAATTATTCATTTTGTTTGTTATGTAGCAACTCTAAGCATATGTACACATACATTATCAGGAAGAGGTCCTGAGGCAATTATACATTAAATGAATGAATATATATATATATATATATATATATATATATATATATATATATATATATATATATATATATATAT
>JAYMFT010040448.1:0-30226 GCA_038088735.1 Panulirus argus | reverse complement strand
TTAAGAGGTGGAATTACAGAACCGTCAAAGGAGATACGAGAGTTGTGAGGAGCTTTCGATAGAGAGATAGGAAGAAACTGGGTCTTTGAGGCATTAAACTTAACTGTTTTTGCAGACGCTTTTGTGTCCTTCGCCTAGGCCACTCCCGTGTTTCTTGTCCTTGAATGACTTTTTCTTTCTTGTGACAGATTTTAGAGCGGAACATACCCGTTTCCTGCGACGAGAAGTTAGCGGGGAGTCAGCAGGGTGACGGGTTGGTATGTTCGCGGTATTGTGGTGTGACTCCTAAGCAACAAATTAGTTTTTGGCACAAAGCTAAGACCTTAAGGTCCCTTAACCACTTAACTCTTGAGGGTGACCGTAAGAACGCTTGGATTTACTTGATTAATTCTTATAAAACCTAATACTTTCTCTGCAGTAAGCATAATCCCAATCTACAGTCAGTTCAGCAAAAGAATGGCACCTTGCAGTTGCTACTCTTCTTTTACGATATGACCTAGAATGATATGTTAATCGTTTCTATTACAATAATGCCTGAAGAAGTCACGTATTATTGTTATTGCTATCATTATTATTATCTCTAGTTCCCCAGGCCCCCAAGGTAGAAAAAATCGTAGAAAAAACTAATGGTAGCAGGAGAGTCATGTAAAACCGAGAACTTAAAACGATCATGATAAAACAAAATCATAAAAATCGCGTTTTCAGCAACCAAGTTTTATTGATGTCAAGGTGCACAGAGCTACCATGGATAAAGATAAGGTTCAACCTCGAGTGCTCTTTGGACCACGGCTTCGTTCACCTCAGATTTAGTGCCCGTGTCTGAGCGCGATAACTAGAGCTATGGAGGTCTTTGTACAGTTCACAGGCCTCATGGTTTAAGCCTTTAAGGCATTAATGCCACCAATGAAGACACCACCGGAATTAATGAATTAACACCATAGAAATCCGGAGTTTGAGACACTAAGCGCTACACACGTAAGCAAAAAGCGAAGAAAGATTTATATTCAGGTTATCCAAACGTTCGGAGCGTTTTAGGGGGTATGTAAACTTGATGTCTTAGAAATGATGGAAATGATTTTAGAGTTTAACCACATTTTCTCACTGCTGTCGAATTTAGCCGTCAAAGTTGATTCAGTCCCTTAAACTATCATTAACCACTCTGGCGTCTTCACAGTAACTGGACGTAGAGTGAAGCGCGATTTAGAAGCAGGTTCATATTCCTCGACGGAGGTATCGCGTCTCGAGGATCGAGTACTGACTTCAAAACCACCTCGTCTTGTCCCGTTTGGCATTCTCATGATTAGTCGCGTTTGGAGCTATCATGTTTCCTTCTCGAGTGCTTAGAGCGATAGCCTGTTGACAAGGATGCGTACCTAAAACTGATTTGGATAACTGAAAGGAGGAACGCAAATCGAAACGATAAATCATTCTGGACAGATAATAAGTGCTAAATGTTTCCCTCGTCGGCTCACGAATTATTTAAAGTCAGCGTGAGAGAACCTTGCGAAATTATGAAGAGTCCAAGTGTATGTTTCACCTGCCTAGTGCCTGCTACCTGTGTGACCTGAATTATCTGCATTCTCACGACCATCTAAATGATCCACACCACTTGTTATGCCTAATGAACCGTCTGTTTCCACAGCACCATCTGTTAAATCAACTCCTCCACCTTGATCAACATCATCTCCTACACCAACAATACCTGCCTGATTAATACCGCCACCCTGATTAGCATCACCACCTACATCAGCACCACCTGCTTCATCAAGTCACTACCTTGATCAACTCTACCCCTTTGATCATCCACCTTGGTTCATTATGTGCAATTCGCCTTTGATTCACGAGCCAAAAAATTGTTCACCGCTACTAACGCTAAACCCGCTGTCAAAATCTTTTGCCACAGAGTTGATTCATTCACATGCGCTTCTCACTGCGTCTGTGATGAACATTCTCCTCCTCCTACCGAATGGAGCACGGTCATCCAAGCCTTTCATTTCTCTTCTGGACTCACAGTGACTCTTGGCTTCACCCGTACTCGTCTACTCATGCAGACACTTTCCACCAAGAAGTCCTCATATGTATCCTCCATTTAAACTACCCCATGTCCAATTTTCTTGTAAATCACTCCAAGCAATTGTTAACCAATTAATTTGCAATGTACATAAATCTTACTCATTTTTGCCCAATTGCCATCAGCATTAATCACGAGAATCGTGATAGATCACATGTAATAACCTCAAATCATCGTGAATGACTGTAATCACAGCAAGCCGAGGACCACATATAGCGGACGGCAGAGGGGAGGCGTACCTGGCTCAGACCCATACAACTGGCCTTAAAGGATTACGTCTTCCCAAGTGGAGTGCCTGGGGGCGAGACATATTACTTGGTACTAATGCATCGGTGGGTACTGTCGGTACGAGTCATTGGATACTGTGGGACGTTTCAGGGGGCACTAACGGGAAGCGTCAGTGGGTACTGTCGTGACGTGTCAGAGGGCATTGACGGGGCAAGTCAATGGGTGCTGACATGGTGTGTCAGTGAGTACTAACAAGACTTGTCAGTGATTACTGACAAAGTGTGTCTTTTGGATACTGGCGGGGCGTCCGTGGATCCTGATGAGATTTGTCAGTGCGAACTAACGAGACATGTCAGTGGGTATTAACGGGGGCACGTTAGTGGGTACTGATGGCACTCATCAGTGGGTACTCACGGGACGTGTCACTGAACACTGATAGTACTCTGGTAAGCAACTACTTGAAGGGAAATAAAGTAAGGGGTCTCGATGGATGGCAGATACCCAGTGACAATACAGTGTGGGAAAATTTGTGTAATTTCTGCACGGGGAGGGAATAGTACACTCCTGGGGCCACCATCTCGTGAACTTTCTTGACGATCGTAATAATGTTCAAACTTCTCTATCCACTTCACATTAGCGGTCTCATAACTGAATCTATTCCAGTTCGCTTATTGTTTGCAGTTAAGCATTGTTTACCGTATTCAGTGTCATTACTGATGACTTCCTTAAGGTTCTTTTATCTTTAGGTTTTGAGAATGGTTTACTAAGCATTTCACGTTCCTGATTTGAGCTTTTAGCTCGAAACTGTCTCTCTTTGCATTTTGTTTCTGTTGAAATCTATTTGCCGTGTCCCTGGTCATTCAATCAATTTGCGTAAGTCCCTTTGAATCTTCAGACAGTCTTTGACAAAAATCATGTCGTCAGCAAAATTCGAGATTCCGCTGATGAGTCCTGTCTGTAGGTCATTGATGCAGATGATAAAAAGGATTGGTCCCAGGACCAAGCCTTGTGGTACTCAGCTCGTCACGTGAAGCCAGTTCGGACGCTTCCCCATCTAATACCACTCTTTGTTTCCCCTCTGATAACCACTCTGCTTTCCACGCTCAGATTCGAGCTCGTATACCACGAACTCTGATCTCATGATGGCATGCCATTAAACTAGCTCATTAGGATATATTATTGTTTTCAAGCGTCGAAATGTGTGCTCAAGGGGTATCAATTGCCTTATTGATTTCAATTAAAAAAGCATAATATTTACCAGATATACATAAACTGCATTTCTGTGGGAGTATAGGTGAAGGGCATATATCTAGGGGTAGGTGGAGGCCAGTACAGAGCGTACAGTGGGTGCAGTACATCGACATGGGAGGGTGACAGGTGGGCCCGTGTGGGTCCCTCTCCCGCAATGGAAAATAAGTATAACATACGTCATACATGTGCAAAATATCTTAACATTGGTCGTAGGGGTAGATGGAGAAATATTTGACCATTACGTTATATACACAAATAAATTACACATACACTGAAGTGTGTATTTGCAACAGGAGACTATGTAGCATAGGGATTTTAACACCGATAGTAGTATGAAACGTCAAGGATACATTACATATGGGACATATAGTCACAGAATATACTGACAATGGGCATGTTGTTGACATCGTCAATAATATAATGTAGGTTAAGATGCACACAGGAAATGCCGTTACAGAATGTGCCTGGAATGGGCATGATATCAGATGTTTATATAGCTTAGGGCATAGCGAATTTTGGGTATAGTGTCAGAATGTCTTCAGAGATATTACTTTCAGTAATCTCAAATCTGTCGAAACAGTAAGCTTTTAGGTCTGAAATCATTGGTTTTGAGACATTTACTAAAGTAGTGCCATTGTTTCCTAGTATAGTGTCCTAGTTTATGTTCATCAGGTTCAGAACAGAGTCGGCATTTGGAATGTTCAGGATCATCGCTTCTCGCGACTTGCCACATGTACCTGTGCCCTGGGCATATTCTGGCAGTTACAGTATCACATTATCTGGTATGGGTCCGGTGCCTTCCATAATGAAGCTTCTTTAGCCTAAGATGAACATATTCCGCAACAGTACAGCTTCCTGGTCTTTCATAAACTCTCAACGGGTAAATCGCCTGACCCATTTAAAGTGATCTGTACCAGCGCCAGTTAGGTGTGCTGTACCAGTGCCAGTTAACTCCATCGTACCACTGTGAGTTAGCCCACTGTACCAGTGTCATTTAGCCCAGAAAATACTGGTAAATGGTGTAGATTAAGGCGGTTGAAGACACTGCTGATTCTGCCATGAAATGGTACGTTCAAGATTGAATTGATCTTTCTTCAGATTTGTAGTAATGACAGTACTAGGCTCCCGATTCCTCTATCAAGGAATAAAGTATTGAAATTGAACTTGTAGTAATGAAGGATAATCACGCACACCCAAGACATGATACCAGTTTGGTGAGAATTAATCGTTCTGTTTAGATAAACAAACAGCAGACCCAGATTTCAACAAAGAGTTTACCAGCAAATGATCTACAGAACCTCACATAACGTGACGCAGGCCGCGGACCTTACCGAAAGCGGGTTACTGGGCTGGGCGTCCGTACAGGTCTGGAGAGGAAGCTTTGTGACCCGTGACTCGCCTCATTGCTGGTAGGGAGGTCGTCAGAAGGACAGATGATATAACTAATGATATAATGAGATTATCTGTAAATGAAAAAAAAAATGGGCTGGGGGAAGCTCTTGGACCGTGTGACGCTCCCCAAGAGATTGGGGAGAAGGTCTGGGTGACCTAGAGGTTTGCAACACCATGTGAATAACCTTCTAGGGCGTAACTGATAGAAGAGGAAATGATGTGCAGACGGTCATATAGAGAAGTGATCATTCTTTACTCCTAGGTTAAAGCCCATGTGATGGCAGACATAGTGCAATGGTCTGTATAAACCGTTGGAAATAATGTTATAATCAATCTTTTGTGTTCCATGTAACGTTATTCTATTTCCTTCATTTTCATACAGTAAAGAATATGAAAAACTTGTACTGGGAGCTGGCCAAAGTCATGACGGCCAAAACAGTTTTTCCATAACCTTAGAAATACTCAATTTACTCCGACACGTGTCGAGGGATGACCTCTCATACAAGTCAGGAACATGATCTATTTTTTTTCTTTCTTTTCTGCAGATAGTCAGTTATCGAGCGAGGGACAAGAGGGGATAATTGCACCAGGTCAAAAAGCAGATTTTGCATTTTCTTCTCGTATCTTGTCAGCTGGGGCGATGGAGGCAATTCACGTCAGTCATTCATTACACAAATTATATGAGCGATCGTTTCTGGCAGCCTTCTTTCGTACAATTTACAACCAGCGAAGCGTCTTATTATTTAGCTGGAGTTTTAGCAACCATCCGGACATCAATATTCATCAGTGCATTGTAATCAGCGATGGTAATTGCCTTCATGAGAATGATGAGTTTGGTAATATCTTGAGCATGTTTAGTGCAATGCTTTATATAATGGTGCAGACAGACACGCACACAGGTCCATGTAGGTTACCTGGTATGGTGTCAAAGACCATTGTGATGCATATAAAATGAAACATGTTCATACACACACACACACACACACACACACACAATGCTAGTTACGTTCCAGTGATTCTCAGATGAAGCATGCAAAGGTGTGTGTGTGTGTGTGTGTGTGTGTGTGTGAGAGAGAGAGAGAGAGTATCTACGAGGAGATTTTGCCATCAGAGTTAACGCGTAGTGCTCACTGCAGTTCTCGATGAATGCTAATGTTTGTCTCTGCTGCCACGCTCATTTAGCACTTATCAATTCTGTGTGTTTCTTGACCAGACATCAAACATATATCAGATATACTAAATGTTTCATTAGATGTCCCATGCAAGCTTCTTATTTCTCCTGGTAGTACAATGAATGGTGTTGGTATATTTCGTTTGATATCTTTCCAGTGCTTTCCGAGGTGTTCTTGCGTTTCTTCGATGTTTAGAGTCTTTCAAGTTCATATCACTGTTTCTAACCTCTTTGACTCGTTGTCATGCGTAGCCTATCTTGTGTCTTCCTCTTCTTCTGTCTAGGTGTGAAGTTCATGTTCTCTCAGCCTCTCTTTTCAGTTCATACGAATGTTCCATCCCCAGATTTTTTTTTCGCGAAATGCTTCTGAATCTCTCTTACCTGTTTACCTCAGTTTGTTTGCTTGGTGATCACACGACACACTAGCATTCAATTTTGATTTTATGTAAGCCATTTTCTTCAATAATTTTACAGTCTGTTTATGTGAAATTAAATAATATACCTGTTATCATTTGTCTCGATGATGCTAAGTTCTTAATGTATTCATTAAACGTTTGTGTCATTTTTATGACTTCTTGATCATTGACGTTCGTGTCACTTTTAATCACTTTTTGATCATCAGTTGATCAAATACCCTACATCTGCCACCCTGCCGTCAAACACGTTCAATAGTCCTTTAAAGTACTCGCTCCATCTCCTTGTCATCTCGTCTCTGTCTGTCACCACTTCCCTATTTGCGCTCTTCCCGATATTCCCATTTGTTCTCTTTTTTTTTTTTCCTCCTAATATTAACCTCTTTATAAAACATCTGATTTGCTGATAGTGGCTCATCCCAACTCTCATTTGCCCTCTTTTTAAGTTCCTGCACCTTCCTCTTGACCTCTTGCCGCTTTCTCATGTACATCTCCTACACACTCGCACTCCTTCCTTGTAAGTACCGCCCATAGAGCTCTCTTTTCTCTTTCACAAGCAACTCTATTTCATCCCATCACTTACTACACACACGCTTCTCTCGCATATGCCAGCACTTCTTCCGTAAATCCCTTACTTTCCTCACCCACTCAACTATTTCGTTTGATCTCACCTTTTGCCTTTCTAAACTCAATCTCTCCTAGTATTTTTTCACGCAAACCTTTTTTTCCTGGCTCCATTTGTGTGTCTGATGGTGCTGTGGTCCCGTTGGTGCTGTATGGGCCTTAGGCAAAAATGTTAAGAAGTAGTTGGATGTGTCTAAAATTGATTGTTTAACGACAATATGTACTGTGAGGAGTGTTCAGGTAGTGGGAAAGCTGAGCAATGTGGACTGAAATGGATCTGACATGTGGAAAGGATTAATGAAGAAGGGATGTCTAAGAGGGTATACATGTCAGAGGTGGAGGAAACGAAGAAAAAGATGGAAACCGAGGAGGAGGAGGAGGTGGAAGCATGGAGTGAATGATGCTTTGATGGTTCAGGGTCTGAACATGCAGGAGGGTGCGAGGCGTGCAATGGATAGAGCGACTTGCAGCGATGTGGTATACAGGGGTATGTCTTGCTGTCAATGGGCTGAACCAGGAAACATGAAACCGTTGAGGGAGATCACGGAAAGGTTTGTGGAGCCTGGTTGGGAAGTATGGGGCTGTAGTTTCAGTGCCTTAAACATTACAGCTAGGATGTGGATGTAAGCGAATGAGGCTAAATAACTGGTGCGTTACGGCATGTCAGTTATTTTGCAGAGGTCACTGCTTGACACCGTATTTGTTAGACTGGCAGTTGGCGATGCGAACCATTAAGGTACGGAAACTCGTATGCGTGAGCGTAATCACCTATTTGTCATTACGGGCAGTGAGTTTTACACTATCTCTACCACCATACAACTTTTTGAATCTCTCTATGCTGTCCGCGATAACTATATTCTCATTCGTTTCATTCCACTCATTCATTTATTTCTCTTATATTATGAAAAGTACTTCTTTACATCCTTTCTAACAAGATTCTTCTTTAATTTCATGTAATGGCTTCCAGCTGTTCTACCCCTACATCTTTCGGAGAACTGTTGGCTGTGTGTGTCATCGATCTGGTGTGTGTATATTTGTTTACCTATTTGTATTGTAAGGGGAGGAAGATTTACACCCGTGGGGCCGGCCTCATCCCTAAGGCATAAATCCTCAAAATCTTTACGGTTCTGTGTGCGTGTATGTGTGTGTTTGTGTGTGTGTGTGTGTGGGTGGGGGGATGTGTGACAAGGGAACATGAAAATAAAAAAAAATCAATGAAGATTACTGAAGGAAGTGGAGATAGCCAGGCCTCAGAGATCTGGGGGAATAAAACAGGTCATTATCGTGTTCCTGCTATCTAAGCCGACCTCAGGTCTCCCCAGAGCAGGCAATCTTGGCCCCCAGACGGGAGGAGGGTTAAGGCCTAACTCCCCCTAACCTCATTGAAAGAATTAAAGGCAATTAGCATCCTCAGCCTCAGCCATCATAATGCCCACTGACTGACTTCGTAAACAATTGTCTCTCCTGCCGTTAGTGAGAAAGTCAGAGCGTAATCGCAGCTCCAGTCGAAGATCCTACACGAACGCCACGTCTTCACCGACTTAATGAAGATATTTACCCAGAGACACACACGAAAAGACGAGCAGTTAAGGGGAGGGGAAGGGGGGTGGTGGAGGCAGGAGGATCGTCGCCTTTTTAAGTTCCCTCAAAAGACAGAAAAAAGTTACGAGAAAACAGATCGGAACCCTTTAAAAATGATGTGAAATCCATGAGAGTGATTAGACCAGGTCTGGCCACGCTATGATGAGAGGTCGCGCAGGAGTTTTGTGTTTCCCAGAAAAGTGCGATCGTCCTCCGCTGGGGTGATTACAGTGAGTCGCGATGTGGGCGTATTAATGTGATGTATCCTCGCGACAGCTAATTGTACAGCGAGTTTTGCAACCTAAACTCCCGGCAATCACGGAGGGCTGGGGAGACACGCGAGGCTTGGGGAGAGGAGAGGGGAGGACGGGCTGTTAGAGGTGGAGGTGAAGGGGAGGGAAGAGGGGTGTTAAGTGAGGGGGGGGGTGAATGGGGGAAAGGGGTGTTAAGTGAGAAGAGTTAAGAAGAATGGAGAGAAGGAGTGATAAGTGTTGAGTGTAGAGTTGCGGAGGTAGAGGACTGTTAAGTGTGGAGGTGGAGGGAGTGTAGAAGGGTAAGTATGGAGATAGATGGAGAAGGGGGTGTTAAGTGTGGAATGGAGGGACTGTTAAGCGAGGGAATGGGGAATGGAAGGAGAAGGGGGGTTGAATGTGCATGATGGTGAGGCGGAGAAGTGTGTTAGGTGTGGAGGGTGAGGGGAAAGGGCTGTTAGATTCGACAAGTAATTAAAGGGGAAGAGAAGTAAGGGGAAAAGGAAAAAAAGTGAGAAGTGAGAAGAGCTGGTGTGTTGTGAGGAGAGAGAAAGAGAGAAGTGATTTAAAAGATAGGAGCTATATGGTTAGGAAGTAAGGGGGTGATGAGGTGTAGTGAAGAGGGGAAGTGGGCTATATTGCGAAGGATGATGAGGTGCATAGTGAAGGAGGATGTAGGTCATATAGTGAATTGTGGTGGGGTGTATAGTGGAGTGGAGATAGGCTGTATAGTGAGGGGTGATAGGATTTATAATAAAGAGGGGATAAGCTATATAGTGAGGGGTTATGTAGTGAAGAGAAGGGGAGTTGGTGGCACGAGGGGAGTGATTGTGAGCCAGGGGAAGAACAGAGTCTTTAGTGAGAGGACTAGAGTGTGGTTAGTGATGGGGTAAGGGGTCTCAGAGGGTAAAGGAGAGGAGGTGGTTTTGTGGAAGAAGGGGGAGAGAGAGAAGGGGTGAAAGGCTGGAATAATAGAAGGAGCTGAGACGATGGGTTAAGAGAAAGGGGTTCAGAAAAGTGGGTGGAAAGATGTATGAGAGAAATGGAGGAAGGGGGTGAGGGAAGGGGCGCAAGAGAAGGGGTTGAGGAAAAGGGGTGAGCGTTAGGGATGTGAGGTAATCGAAGAACGGTGCGCGGATGACTTGGATTAACGCCCACTTTGTCCACTCACACACACACAGTTGACCTATCTACTTGGTAATTATATGAACTGATGCCAAGAGATATAGACATATAAAGGTATATGAGGATATACCTATTGGTTTTTCTCTTATCTCCACTTCTCTTTTGAGGCGCTGATGAATGGCCTTAGCTTCAGGATTTCAGAGAAATTCATTATAAAGCAACAAACATTAATACATAAAACCATATTCCCTGGAATAAGAGAGAGAGAGAGAGAGAGAGAGAGAGAGAGAGAGAGAGAGAGAGAGTGTGTGTGTGTGTGTTCATCCTCCCCTCCCGCCACCTACGCTATGCCTTGCATCATCCTCTCCGTCCTCTGCCTTGCCTCTCTCCCTACGGAAATGACACACTGACATATCTGCTCTGATTACCCTGTATCGGACAATCCTACGACTACGGAGCCTCCCGGGCATCACCCATGATGGATCGGGCAGTGTATGGCGGCAAGAAAAGACGAGAATATCACCTATGGATCTTGAAGGGAAGAAGTCTATATTCTACGTCATTCCTACTGCCAGGGTGACAAAGACTTGCTGCACACGAGTTCTTGAGGCGAGGCCGTCTAAAGACATCGGTAACACCGGTGTTTATGCTTCGTCTCTTATGTCAACACTTGCACAGGAGGCCGCTGGAACCTCTGAAGACTGAATAGTACACAGAGATGAGCGACTGAGAGAAAGACTCCAATTTTTTTTTTTCAAACATTATATTGACCGTTGACGTTTCAGGAGCCTTGCATATAAGTCTGCTATCAGAGGGACGTTTGGTTTTAGAGATCTGACTTGTTGCCAGTGTTAACCTGGATACGGAAACGTGTTGCAGCATTAGCTGCAGTTCTCTACCGATAACATCAACAAATGGAGAATCCACACCTTCCCGCCTGAATGGCTAAGATCTGATGGATTTCATGCAACCAAAATCTAACCTCGGTATTCGACTTGCTGAAACAAAAACTGAAACAGGAATCTGACCCACGTTGATAACAGTGAAACTTGAGAGCCTCAACCTACAGCAGTGTAAGTGGCAACACCGAACAGCGAAGGCGGAGCAAGGAACTCCTCAACCAAAGCGCCATTGTCTTCTGGATGAAAGGGAGCGAAAAATGGGAGACCACTGCGTGCTCAGGTGCTGGGGACTTGGAGCCCAGCAGAGCCCTTGCTCCCAGCACCAAGACCAACTTAATCCCCCACGATTCATGCACTGAACCAGTTCCTAAGCTGTAAGGCGGAGGGTCACATCACTGAAGACTGTTGGCACAGAGTAAAGTGTAGCCATCGCCCTGGGTGGAGTCATGAAAAAATGCGTGTACCAAAGAGAAGGTGACCTCGACTTGCAGGTCCAATTGCTCATACATTTACCCTGGACGGGGTAAATGCATGAGTGGGATAACAGCAATACCTTACCCAAGGAAACTTGTATCCACAAAGGTACGAACCACAGAATCAGACTGCCTCTGACACTATTACAGTATTAGGACGCCACCATGAGGAGACACTCTTATCATTGTACTTTCGTCCAGTTTCAAAGGTTTCTCTACATATGTAGGTAAGAAAACGCACAGCTTCGTAAACCCAAATCACCGAGATACAGTAGATGCTTCATAAACAAATCTGAATCAGATCACTTATAACTGACGTGTGTAAGAAGAGTCGGGCAGACGTAAGGAAGTACCGCACACGCTGGTGTCTCGACCTTTCTTCGCAGGTGAAATCCTGACGCTCTCGTCAAAGGACAAAATTCTTCGATTAACATCATGTGGTGTATGGAGGACAACATAGACTCACCGGTTGACCTCCTCAATCTGTCCACCAACTGGCTCCAGGCGCTAAATGACCCCGAACTCCTGTGTGTCTCACGGAGCACAGGACACCACTGGCGCCTTGGGCCTCTTGCAGTAACAGGGACTCCTCACAGAAGGACAGTCGCTTGGCATCTGCGGTGATATCATACGCCTATTCGGAGACTTATCTTCTTGGACATGTCCTCAGAATCGCGTTTGATGGGGGAAATGTCTGAAGTCCATCCACTAGGTGATGATATGGCACAGGGCATTGTTGAAGATCCCCCCCCCCTTTCTTTTTGGAAAGTTTAGGAGTACGCTGATGACTGCACCTTAGCTTTCTTCGAAATGAAGGAAATTTCGTTTGTGATGAGAATTTGCTTATGGCAGATTACACTCTTGTAAATAAAAGAAAAAAGGTAATGGTTGTCACACGGCAGCGTGTGTAACATATGGGCCTGGATCACTGACTTATGAAGGAAATTTAGGGAGCAAGGACCACGCAGGTATTAGAGGATTGCAGTCTAACTGAAAATGGCAAGTTGAGCACATACAGCACCAAAGAATTAATTGCTTGGGATCAAATTACACTTTTTTGACATAAAAAGCTGCGTAACCCTTTACAATGCATAAATCTTTCACATTATGAGATGTCCTCCATCGTTTGATAGTCTTTATATGATAGAGAAACGAGTACAGCGATTCACGGGTGTCCTCGAAGAAATCCTTTTCAAGATCAGTTTTGCCATTAAATGATTCACTTGAACGAACTCGAACCCCACCAATGGTGTTAACAGAAATGATTACAGGATTCGGCGTTACCGGGCTCCCCAAGTTAGACGTTACACAGCGGATGAAGAGTCTCTCTTGGCGAGCCTGGATACCTGGGAGTACAGTCTCATCAAATAACTTCTCACTCCACAGGAGTCCATAATTCCCTGTTACTGGAAGTAGTATAGCTTTGGATTGCAGGAGCCTTTAAAAGAGGTCCTGCATGATGCTAGGACTCTTTCACTGAAACTGGTCCTGGGGTGATTATGAATAGATAATTATGTCCAGGTTTCCAAAGATGTGTACAAAAGACGAGGAGTCTTTCAGAACTGATGTAAGATAACGGCTTTCGGCTTAGAAATGAGGTAAGGCAGGAGCACCTGCCCCTTCTCACTCTCTAACTTAGAAATTACTTCTACGTCTAGAGTTCAAGAAATAAAAGAAAAAAAAATGAAAAGAAAGGATTGCAAGATGAAGGAGAGAGGTGGAAGAGAGAGATTCAGAGAAAAATACAGCACATACATGAGCGTTAGGGTTTGTAATTGCTTATTTGTACAGTGGAGGTAGGGAGTTTTCCTCAAGTGGGGGCCCCATCGCTTGAACTTTAACTGTCATATACCTTTCTTATTATCAGCATTTTCAGTTTCATCACATAGCTTTCTCCATTTATCCAATACTATAAAAATAATTCTTTACATTTTGTCGAGTAAGTGTTTTTTTCAGTTTCTTGTTGTGGACCTTGGTTGCTGTAACTTTGTAAATTTGTTTTCTAATCTCTGACTGTAACTCAGCTCTCTTAATTCTGATGCAGGCTTTGTTGTCTTCCTCCGAATCTTCTGTATTATTTTTCATGCCTCTTTGATGCTGTGGACTGACTTGAAAAGCTTATTTTGGTTTTGATCTAATTTATGCGGTGAATGATTTTGGTGAATATTAAGTGATGCAAGTAGTTGAACACATTTGTTATTTGTCAGTCCATTATTCTCTCCCGTCATAATCCTCCCAAGGTGGAGCTTTTGCGAAAGATTAGTTAGACCGTCGATTCTCAAAGTCCCTCTCGCACACAAATTCCTGCAGTTTACTCCCTGATGAATATTCCGTATCGAGACCTTATTTCATTTCGGCATATCCTTAATACTTGAGGTTCATATGGCCTGAATTTTATTAACCCGGTATCAGACGGCCAGCTTTGGAGTTTGTCTAGGTCCCCTTGTAAGCCGATGCAGTCCATATCATTTCTCTTTTTACTTCATGACATCAGCATCATCCACATACATAATCACATGTGACTCCAGTTCTGGCAGGTCATATATTTAGCTCAGGAATAGTAATGGTTCAGCGGTCCTCACTGGTGACTACAGTCCGTTTCGAGAAGACTCCTCTGATAATGTGTCCTTTGTTCCCTTCTACTCGGGTAAGTTTCTCTCTCGAAGGAGTTTCCCTCTTAATCCTGTCTACGGATTCAGCTTGTTTGCCAGCCTCCTGTGTGGTACAATGTCGAATGACTTCTGATAGTCCGAGAACACGCAATCGACCTATTCTTTTCTTCTCACTAAAACAGAGCTCACTTTCTCAGAGGTTTGAGAGATTTTCTTCGTATGACCTCCCTTCCTTTAAATCGAGTTCTTTCGCTTTGGTAGTTTCTCCTTTGGAAGTAGTCATCCACTTGTTTTCTTTTTACCTTTTTAGTATTTTACAGATCCTTCTCTGAGAGAGGATCAAATTCCCGATCTCCTTTATTAAAGACAGGCACAAAATTTGCCTTTTTCCATTCCCTTGTCACTCATCCGGTACACGCTTTTCACTCTCCAGCATGTTCAGGCCCCGATCGCTCAAAATCATTTTCACACCTTCCAGTTGCTGGTTGGCTGTCTTTGTCACCTATACCTCCTCTTCACTTTGCCCCCAAGTTCATATTACTTTTGATGACATCTTTTATTGAACCGTATCTCTATCTCTCCTATTCCTCCCTTTGTTTTTGTGCCCATGTTCAATCCCTTCACTCTAGACTTCATAGCGCTGTAGCCGCCAGTTTTATCTCCTCTTTGAGTCCACAGTTCTCTCTGGTCTTGCTATGTCCTCGTGAAACACAAAATCGAATTCAAACATAATATGATCACGCTTTCTGGGTGGTGCATCATAACTTGTATATATTCACCTTCAATGGCACTTTGTGTAATGAGAAGACCTGGTAATGGTGGAGTATCAGACCCCTTGGTTCTAGTGTGCCTGCCGACAGGACTCGAACCCAGGCGGGCCGGTGCTTGAATGGTTGGCAGTGGTGCTAACCGCTACACCGGGGAAGTGCACACGTGAGGTGTGTGTGTGTGTGTGAGAGAGAGAGAGAGAGAGAGAGAGAGAGAGAGAGACCGACTGAAGAGATCAACTGACGCATAGACAGGTAGACAAGACAGACAGACAGACTAACCGATAGACGGACAGACGGACATCAGGGCTCTGAAAAGGTCTGACTTGATGTCACGTCAGTTCTACTTGCATTGTTCACTTTACCGAAATATTTTTTTCATATATTTTTCCTAAGTAATATCTGCATTAGCAGACTAATTAAGCAGTAGTGGTTTACATGTCCCATTAATCGGACTTTATTGCGTATTTTAATTTCATTCTCATTGCTGTTCCGTGCGCAGCGATGGCTTTTAATTAATGATTAATCAACAGATTACACATAATTTCCCGGTTTCTTGTTTTCTATTAATTCCACCGAAGTAATTAGGCCAAGTTGTTGTTGTCTGTGCTGGTGTCTGTTCTCAATGTCTGTACATAACTTTTATTATCTAAGGAGAATGTATTGATTCACCAGAAGTTAGGGAAGAGTCTGATTATTTACTGGAAGTTGACGGAGGGAGTAAAGGCGTCTGTCTGCCTGAGGCTTTAGTCTTTAGTCTTGTTGGAATGATATCAGTCTTTCGTTGGAGGAACGTAAATTGTGAAGTTGAAATATGATAATGATTTTTACTGTTGTTATAACACACACACACACACACACATATGCAAGTGCCAAAAGTTATTGCTCTCAGAGATGTACCAAGTCTTAGCCTAACACTACGTACCTCTTGTCTTTGTATAGATCGCTTTCCAAGTCTAAAGCGCCCTAGCGCATCTGATACTCTCCCACGCTAGACGTTCGTAAAGAAAAGATGGATTTCCAGTCAACCGTAAGGGGAAGACTGTATGGGTCGCAGATCATCTTAGTGGACGGGAGCAGAGGAGACATGTCAGAGAAGAGTTCTCCAAAGAGGTGGGGGATATTACCATTGGCGTACTACAGGGCTTTGTCTTAGGCCCGCTGCTCTTCTTAGTCTTCGTAAATGAATTACTGGGGAGAAAGGATTCATACCTGAATATGTTTGAGGACGAGAGGAGTAAAGAACGACGAGGATTTGCATCAAATTACAAAGCAATTTTAGAAAATCTCCGTAATTGATCTGGTACATGGTTGATGATGTTCAACCCAAGCAACTGGAAAATGGTAAAGATGAGGCTCGGTGCATGAAGGCCTCGATATGCCTGTAACACGAGAGGAAACAAACTGTATGATACTGAGTGAATCTGAATACGTGAAATGGATTCTAGGATCGAGATTGGATCAAAACTATCATCAGAATATCATCAGAACATATCAGTTAATGAGGCAAACAGTGCGCTGATAGATATTAGAATTGCCCATAGTACATGGATAAGGATTACACATGTTGGATTGTCTGGAAAATTGATTGGCTGATACTGTGATAGAAGATGAATTTACGAAGAATAAGATCGACTTTCTAGTACTTTAACATATAAGACAATAAAAGTATATTGTCAAATTCATGTTATAGAGGAGCAATTGGAAAGAGGATATCTTAAAGAAAGCAGTAGGATTATGAGATGGTATGATGAAATATATAGAGGTATTGAATATCATAAATATGGCAAGAATAATCGTAAGGATGTTATTAGTAAAGTATATAGGAATATAGAATAAGTTGCGGGGACGAAGATAAAAGATGCAAGATGGTGTTTTACGGGCGAAAAGAGAACACTTGAACATTATTGACAAGACTGTAGCATACTATCAAGGTTTAGAATGCGAAGAGATGATATGATTAATATGATTTGATATGGGGATACGATAAATATATGATCAATGATGCTGGTTGATCGGTAGAACGCATTGATATGATTATCAAACTCTGGAAATAATGTAAACTTAAGATTATTATTTGATGTCTGTTTTGTGCGAAACCAGTTGAAAGAATTACGGTTGTAATGCAGACACATCAACGCATTGTGGCTGGGGTCTCGAGAATGAATGAAATTTTGAAACTTAATTGAAAACTGAGCGAATAAGAAACTGAAACCACTATATACATCATATTCTAGACCAGAATTAGAATATGCAGCTCACGTTTGGTCACCTTACTTCAAGAATGTAAAAATCTGATGAAGAAGGTCCAGAAGATGGCAGCAAACATTGTACCTGAAATTAGAATTATTGGGAGAGGTTAGAGGTTAGTTGTCCACCATGGAAAAGAGAAGAACTAGGGGAGACTTAATTACAAACCGCAAGTTTCAAAACCAATTGAAAAATCTCGACAGAAAGCAGTACCTCGAGAAATCTAAAAATAAAAGTGATCACAGGTCAAAACAAGTAAGCAAAAGGCAATTCAGGAAAGATGCAAAGAGGTGCTTTTTATGGTATCGGAGGATTGGATGAAACAGTGAGCGCAGACAGTATACAAAGGTTCGAAAAGTATGATGGTGAAGAATTTAGGCACAGTCAAACAAAGCGGCCGCACATGTTATCATCTCCGACTGAGTAGCTCAGAATGATGTGGGGTTGGATATGGTACATACATCTCATATGGTTTTGAGCAGTGGTACACAGGACATTGGAGACTCGAATCTTTAATTCCTCAGATTGCCATCAGTGTTCCTCTAGTCCCTTCGGGCCGTTACGGTAGGTCAGGAGCGCCCCGATGACTCGCCCAAACGATAGTGTAAGACTTTGCGAGGAGCTGCCACTGATGTTGCGTCTCAAGAAGGTGATGGACCTAATGACGCTGGAAGACAGAGTCCCTGATTTCAGTACCCACGACATACTTCTTGCTTTACCGATATAAACCTACCTCCCTGAAATCTTTACCTTCCTGCACCAGCGGTAGACTCAACAACTGTAAGAAACTGAGATGTATCAGTGACAAATACCTAAAACTCCGCCAAGAATATTCCAGCACAGAACAGACTTGGCTGGCTGGCGGTGGGACAAGTGGTTCTTCACATATCTCCCGTCCAGGCTTTTCTTAGGTCAGATCTAATATCAAATGGTTATCGAGCACCATATAACATACATTTATCTCATTACTAATGAAAATTGAACACAGAAATGATGCCGTTGAACATGAACAGTAGAGAAATATTTTGACATTATACACGGTTGCATTAGTCATTAAGAACTCATTTCAGAACGACGCAATCTGGAGGGCAACAGACATGAATGATGAACAGCAGAGTTGATCAGTATCGTACCACACCACAGGTAAATCAAGATACGCAAGAAGCAAGACTTCGTTTTCTACTAAGTTCTTCAGGTTTTTAGCCACACAACATTTAAACGGAGAGGTTCACGTGGATCTACGTAGGATTTCAGCTGATTGTATCTCTTTGTTATTCTTCCTATCTAGACGAACTTTTCAAATGACACCTGTCTCATCCAGTGAGATAAGATTCTCTGAAACTTCTTTATTAGTTCTTCGGTCTCCTTTAACCTAATTTGCGATGTGAACAGCTAACTTATTATTTCTTTATCCATGTTCTTGAAAACGATTATAACACACGCCAGCCGACATTTTGGGTCCTGTAAAAACCTCCTACTGTGGGGCTCTGTCTTCAGGTTAGGTACTTAAAGTCGACTCCCAAATTCCTCTCGCTCACAGATTTCTGCAGCCTATTTCCTGCAAGATAATGATCGTATCGTGGTCCTTCACTTTGTCCCATCCTCAACACCGGTGTTTCAGAGTGCGTTCGTGCGCCTCCCCCAAGGGTGTGCCTTGTGGTACCCCAGACACGACCACTAACGCTTGACTCGATCCCCCACTGAGTCCCTGGGATCATCGGTGCCCCGACCGTTCCCTGCATAGTTCGACACCCAGGTGTGCCCCTGGGTTACCCCCGCCCCACGACCACCCACTACAGCTCCAGATTCCCCCAGTGTGTCCCCAGGGTCACGCTGTAACACGACTCCCTACATCCCTTGACTCCACCCCCCCCCCAGGGTGCCCCCAAGGTCATCCCGGTCCACGATACACTCCCAGCGCACCTGGCTCCCCCCCACTGTGGCCCTAGGGCCGCCCTGGCCCACGATACACTCCCTACTCCCTACGCACCTGGACCTCCCCTTCAGTGTGTCCCTCAGGGTCACGACCACCCCCTACGTAGCTTGATCCCTCAGTGACAGCGGCAACATAACGAGCGTAATGATTACGGTCTGCATAGCTTGTCGTGATCGCCGTAATGCAGCCTATTATTACCAGATTTATTTGATGAAAAACGTAATATCTGCCTAATGGGGCTGAATGAAGGATACAGGAAGCGCGGGGGTTGTGATTAAGAGATTTGCCGGATGAGGTATGTGGAGGCGACTTACTTTTCAATAAGGGAGGGACGCGAACCCACTAGCCCTCAGCGGGATTAGTATATGACCCCCCTCACCGCTGCCAAAGGGCTAACTTAACCCCTGGAAGTGTATTTCCAAGGGTTTTCCTGAGAAGACGTGGCCATTTCTCGACGTTTCGAGGCACAGGACGTTTTGTATATGAGTTTCAAATGCACGGTAGGCCGAGAGGCCATTTGTATCTGTTTTCAGTCCTTTGTAGACGGATAGAAAATGTCTTTCGGCCTTTGGAATGACGTAGTGAATAATCACATTGCCCTGTATCACTGTGAAAAACTCCCCCCCCCCCTCTCTCTCTTTTTCTAAACACTCGCTACAAGAGAGTCAGGAAGGGACCTCCCAGACCCGAAGGACACCGGAGGTGCTATAAACCACGCCCTAAAGACTCACATAACTTCAACTCTGTGATCCAGGAGGGGAGGGAGTGGTGGGCATGGGTAGGTGGGTGGGGTGGAGGGAGGTGGGCATGCAGGAGGAGCATCCAGTAAACTTAGGGTCACAATGAGATATACAGTAAACTATTCGACGATATATAGCGGAGAGTATAGCTTTAGATTACAGTATAGACGTGTCCTCTTCCCCATCCGTGGGTAATAAAGGCATCACCTTCATCACCATTATTTTCCCATTAGCTGTGATCCACTGGAGCCAGCCCGAGGGGGGTGGGGGGCGCCTTCCCCCTCCCCCCTCAACCCCCTCCGCTCCACCTGATCCTTTAATTCAATTTCTTGGGGATTTTTATCATATCTTTCCTTAATTTTCCCTCGTTGTTTATGTGCCCTTCTTCTTATTACGGAAGGTCGGCGGGGGCCAAATGTAGGGTAATTATGATGTTGAAATTCCTATTAATACAGATCGTCCTTCCGAGCATTATAATATTGTAATGGATTATGCTCAGCGAGGCTGATGGAGACTCCCGCCACGAGAGAAGCTATTTTTATCAACGGGGCCAATTTCTCATGGCCAAATTACCTGAGTTTATCTCGTAAAAGAAACCATTTTGGACAGGTTAGGCTAAAGGCGGGATTTACACCACTATCGACCCGCTCTGGGCTAGAGCACCCAGCTTATATAATTTGATCACAATTTTATAATTAATAATAATTGGAGAGTGGTGCAGCCGGCTGCGGCGACGTGTAATTGCCGCGACCGGATCATGTTGTGGCCGCATGCGTAACGCCAGGACCACTGAGAAATGTAATTGTTGTTTGCCTCTGTGATTATGTAGATACACAGGTTCATATGAGAGACGCCGCTCCGTAATTAATAGGTAGAAATATTCGAAGATATAGAGAACTTGTGCTATATATATATATATATATATATATATATATATATCATTCATATATTTATATATGAATGCATAGCTATATTCACCATAACAGTAAATGATTACATTACTGACCCGCCTAAAATACGCTACAAAAACTTGTAATGTACTACGTACGAATTCTTATTCTCCCTTGAAATATATCCTAGTCATGACGCGCTCTCTGTGACCTTCCCTTTGCTGGGTTCATGTAAGGTCAAGCACGTAATGTGTGACCAATGGTATATATATCAGATATTTATTGCCCATCATTCATTTCCCTCTAAACACCTTTCAATTAGCCCACAAGTATTCCCATACGTGTCGCGTCCGTTACTCGACCCAGAAAAATGAGGTTACGCATTATGATGCCGGCAACTACAATGGTATGAGTGATAGACGACATGTAGACAGGCAAAAGACAGACGTACCTGGATGGACGGATGCAAACGACAGGCAATTGTGTCAACAGTCCACCGCTCATAGTGGGGATAACATCAATTACAGGAGGCACCCTAAATCGTTCTTGTCTCGTTGGGGCAGCATGATCGAGACGTCAGCCGTGCCTCCCCTGAGCACGCCCTGGCCTTTCTGTCGCCACAGAGGGAACTGCTGTGGGTGCCTGACACCGGCCCCGTTCAGCCGCGTCCCTGACAGCTCCATAGTAAGGCAGGCATCCCGTCCCTCCCTCAGTACATAGACAAACAATTCAAAACACCACCACGATGATTCATACATGACTCGGGGAAGTCTATATGTATCTTTGCATTTAGGTGCCTACTCAAACAGACAGACAGACAGACAGACAGACACACACACACACACACACACACACTAGGGCCTCCGTGGTACAGTGGTTAGTGTTACTAATCATGATTCATCATGGGCCCTCCCAAGGTCGAACCCGCTTGGTTTCGAATCCTGGTGTAGCAGTCGACCCACAGTCAATTCCAGGTGTTCATCATCCCTTCGGAATTAATCGATGAATGAGTCCCCATCTTGCACTGGGGTGTGTGTGTGTCTGTGTATTTACAAATAGGAGTGAAAACATTGCACATTTATCCAAGGTTAAGAGACGGGGCAACACGACTGTAAAACTCTCCTCGTATCACACAAATAGTGATCATATATACAAATGTAATACACGAATGTCTATCATATACACCTAAGATAACTACGTTCAAACGACAGGTTAGAGGCTTTAGGATTACCCACTATGGTAGAGAGTAGAGCTAAGGTTAACTTTGTCATAACTTTCAAGTTTCAAAATCATTTTGAAGATGTCGATAACGAAGAGTTTTTGCAAAGATGTAAAGATTGGAGAACCAGAAACTATAACGAGATATTAAACAAAATATTCCTTGAAAGTATTTAAAAAAAAAAGTTACGACATCGTTAGCGATGATAATATACAAAAATTCAGAAACTTTGTTAAAAGAAATGTAAAGAGATGGACCTTACGGATGCAGAACTCGCTTCCCGTTCTATGCACCTGATAAACAGAAAAGAAATATCCACCTCCACACCTCAGTACACATTCAGACACCTGGACGACGATTCTGCCATTCGTGTTAGCATGGACAGCAGTCCTCCCGACCACACAACACCAGAACATCGCAAGGCTCCCCTCCAGAGCTGGAGCGCCGCCAACCACGTCACCGCCAACCAAACCAAGGCCGTAATTATGCACCTTATTCTCGCCTTCAGTCATGTTATGCCTCCTCGCCCTCCTCCCCAGGACCCAGCCCCCCATCAGGTTGTTCAGTTCATCAGGATTCTCGGCCTCACTCTGGACTATAAACTAAGCTGGGGAGAACACCGTCAGCACAATCATCGAATCCTCCTGCTATCATCCCTATAATTTCCGTAGACTCGAGACACTTGGATTCCTCGCGCGTGAACTCAAGAACATCTGAACACAACTTTCATTTTTCCCAGACTCGTCTACATCTACCCCGCCTGGTCTTTCCCTCCCTGTTCATCACACAACATGGCGCTACTAGGAAGGGTGCCGAAAGGGGGCATACAAGCTCATCCTCGGAGCCTCTTACACCAGCTAGCAAGAGGGGCTGATCACACTAGTCTGTCCCGACTCCCACCTAACCATCTCCTGGACCCCATCCAACAATTCAAAAAATAAGAGATGCTGTGCTAATCTCTCCACTGTCACCTCCTACCGAAAGAAATCCCTAGTCCCCAAGTTGAAGCTGTCCACCACAACCATATTCGGGTCATCTAAGTTCGTTCTGACCGCTGAAAGAACAGCCCCGTTCCATCCAATGTGCCAGGGTCTTAACACTTAATGTCTATGTAAAAAGACTTTGCTGGACGCTCCCTCCCCTCGTTGTAAACCCAAAGTTTTTACTACATGTATTTTCTCTGTACTTTCATTTATTATAATTATTATTATTGATATTATTATCATCATTATTATTATTATCATTATTATTATCAAAATTATTATCATTAATAATAATACTACTACTACCGCTACTACTACGACTACTACTATGATTATCGCTACTGTTATTATCATTATCATTATTATCATCATCATAATCATTACTTGTACACTTACGCAAATTTTCACCACTGGTCTCGAGCTTTACCCCTTCCTATCCACCCAGAGTCCTTCCTTCCTACACACCCACCACCAACTCACCCACACAATTGCATCAACACGTTTGCCTCTCCACACTCCCTCCCCTAACCTCCCTGTACATCAAACTGTCTACCCACCTGCCTTTCATATATCTGGCTGTACTTCCCCTCACGACTGCCCCACATGCCCTCCCGTATACACACACACACACACTCACACACCACGCCACTCAAATCCCTCCCACGCCAGCAGCAACGAACCCCTACCCACGCCTTGCCATACACTCCCTTCAACCAACACACACACACACACACACACACACACACCTCCCCTCAACGTCCGTGACCCGCGGGCGCGGCGGGAGTCACGAGGGACCGTAGCGGAAGTGTTAATACGCTCGTCAAATCACGGGACACCGGCACGCGCGTCACCCCAGCACGCGCCCGACCCAAACACGCGCCAGCGACGCTAAACGGCCGTAAAGGGGTGGTAAAGGGGGAGGGGAGGAGGATGAAGGGCATGTGGGAGGGGAGGAGAGGGGAAGAATTGTTGGGGTGAGGGGAAAGGGAGAGGTGAGAGTGAATGGAAGTATGGGAAGACACGTGTGTTGGCAGGTAGGCGTGTGGGCAGGCAGGTTTGCTACAGACAGGTGTATCGGGAAACAGGGGTTTCGACAGGTGTGTGTGGAGTTAGGTGTGTGTGCAGGCAGAGGTGCTGGTAGGCAGGCAGGCAATAGTTTCGGAAAGTGCGTGTGTGGACAACCGCGTGTGTAGCCAGCCAAATGTGCAGGTAGCTAGGTGAGTGGGTAGGCATGTGTGTAGTCACGAAGATGTTTGGGCAGGTAGATGTTTTGGATGCCGAAAGTCTAGGCAGGCAGATGTGTGGGAAACCAGGTGTGTTGGTAGGTAATTGTTTTGACAAGTAAGTGTGGGGGCAGGAAGGAGCGTGGAAAGGCAAGTGTGTGTTTAAGCAGACCTGTGGACAGGCAGCTGTATCGGTAAATAGTTTTGTGATCAAGTGTATCTGTATTTACAGATAGGTATGTGGACAGGTGTATGTGTGGGTAGGCGGTTGTGTGGACAGCCAGTTGTTTGGGCAGATAAATTCGTAGGAAACCAGGCGTATGAGAAGACAGACATGTTAGAGAGCAGTTATATAGAGAGCCAGGTATTTGGGCGGGGGAATGTGCGAGCAGCCAGGTGTGTAAGTAGACAGGTATGTGGTGGGCGGGTCGTTGTTATGTGGGCTGGAAGTTGTGTAGGTAGGCAGGTGTGTAGTCAGGAAGGTTTGTAAGGAGTAATCATATGTATTGATGGGAAGGTATGTAGCCTGGAAGGAGTATAAGCAGGAAAGTGTGGGTGCAGACAGATGTGTTGTAAGCAGGTGCATCGGAAGGCAGGTGAATGGCCAGGCAGGTAAATGGGCAGCTGCGAGTTTGCGGGAACCAGCCTTGTCATTTGTTTCAAAATTGAGCTCGCTCGCTCGTATATCTCAACATCATCCTGCACAGCTCTTCCCACTGAATCCCTCAGTCTCATTAGCTGTGTGGGAAGCCAGGTGGACGGCCATACAAATGTGTGGTTTGGGAGGTGTGTCGGCAGGCAGGTGTGTTGGTAAGCAGGAGTGTGAACAGACAAGTGAGTAGATAGCAAAGTAAGTCGATAGCCATGCGTGTGGGCAAATAGATGTGTGGGAAGGAAGGTTAGTGAGCATGTTTGTGCGCAGCCAAATGTGTGGGCAGAAAAGTGTGAAACAGGTGTGTAGGCAAGGAGGTGTTTGGGCAGGGAGGAGTGCGAGAGGGTAGGTGTTTGGATAGGCAGGCGCACCGGCAAGCATTCATATTGGCATAAAGGGATGTAGGCAGGTAGGTATCTGGAAAAGCTTGTGGGAAAGCAGGCCAATGTTTAGGCAGCCTTGTGTGAAGGCAGCAAGGTTTGTAGGTTGACAGATGTGCAGGTAGGCAGGTGTGTGGATAGGCAGATGTATGAACAAAATGGCGTTTGGGCAAGAGAGTTTGTAAGTATGCAAGTGTGTGAGTTTCCAGGTTTGAAGGTTAACAGATATGTGAATAAGCTGGTGTATGTGTGAGCAGATGTGTGAGAAGGCAGGTGTGTGGTATTGCAAGCATATGGTGAAGAAATGTAGGCAGGTATGTGTATGGGCATACACGTATGTGGGTAGGTAGGTGTGTAGATAGGCACGTTTACGAGTGTCCAGGTGTGTGGGCAGGAAGGCAGCTATGGAGAGGGACAGGTGACGCGAACATATAATACATCGGACATAAGCAGGCGCTGAGTGGCACAATTAAGAGATTTTCTTTTCAAATATAAATTTTATTCATTTCACCGAGCGGGCAAGTGTGCTCAAGCACAGAGCACAGACATACAGACGTTACAGACACATGCCCCGTAATAGCCTAAAGATCACACACTGCATTGATTTCTATTCATATTTACAAAATTCATGCATACATAAAGACGTATTATTTCGGAAATTGATGTAGTGCGATGTCTGCTTGTGACCCAACCTGCATGGATTGGACCCGTACCACCCGTCTGGTTGCTGCTTCCTATGGCTCCCGTGGGAAATCCAGCCTCACTAGGATTGACCGTTATAAGCAGTTTCTCTTTTTACAGTGAAACGGTGTAAATCTCTTTCGTCTTTTGTCTTTCGCTCCTCCTACAACTTTTCCATCTTTAAGAGTCTGGTTTACGAACACCTGGGGAGTTCAAGTGAGGCTTTCTTCTTTTCTATCAATACGCAACCTCAGGAACCCTTAACTGAGCTTATACGGCTTTAGTGGTGTTGCATTCCGCGTCGGGGCTGGATAAAGTGGGCTCCTCTAGGGTAGGAAGTTTCTTGACATCTGTTGACGATGATGCAACCTCACTTGCTCATATTATAAACTTCGGCATCCGTTCATCATCTGAAAAAATGTATTATGCTAATATTTATTTTCGATAAAAAAAGAAAATCGACCGAATATCAATTGACTGATGTAAAGCAAGATCACCTGTGGCTCTGGCGACTCGCCATCGCTGCAACTTTTGCCCCGTCCGATAAGACGATGAGGTTCCGATCTGCGTGTTCCTCAGCTCAGCATAATACGAACTTGTATACTTACCTCTGTGTCCTGTTGCCGGTTATGGTGAAAACACTACTCACTATCTTACTGGAGCCTCCAGTAGAAGTAATAGCAGTAGTAGTTGCCAGATTGTCCTCGTGAAGTCATCTAACCTCTATAATGACATGATTATTCTTGAGCACGACGGTACTAGAAGGCCATTATATCCAAAAGTCGTAACGTCGTATTCAAGGGTCGTACTGTCATGCTCATGGGGCCTACCGTCCTGTTCAAAAGTCGTACCGCCATGCTCAAGAGTCATGCCGTCGTGCTCAAGGGTTTGGCCGTCGTGTCCAAAGGTCGCACCGTCGTGCTCAAAGAATTCAAGTGCCACCAACAGTGTGATCATATATCTCAGGGATGGTGCGTTTGAGAAGTTCACAGACAGCTAAGGTGTTCCCTCCCTTTGCCAGTAAAAAATGAAAGAAAGTAGTATTTCGGTAGTACTTTTATTTCTGCTAGATAAAGTTGAATAAAAAAAATAATGCTTCATCTCTTAATTAAACTGGATATAAGAGTAGTAACTCAGATTCGTGATCGATCTACCGTCTCCAGAATCATAGATACATGTTATTATCCTTTCTTATTTGCTTAGATCTTTTTCAAATGTCAACTTTACTGGCATTACATATCATTAAGTACAAAAGATGATCCAGGTAATTCAAACTTGAAGTACTGTGCAAAGAACAGGATGTGGTGATATTGTGTGTGAGACAAGTGAATAAGTGTGCAGTATCTAGTACAGCAACTACATTTTGGGCATCAAGGAGGGGTATTGTAATATGTCGAATCGGAGTTGCAGTGTTGTGGAAATGGGTGGTGTCCAAAGCACAGACGAGAAAGCGTAACTCGAATATGTCTGGAGAGTGTGATTTCAGTTAGATACATGTCCGGTAGGATGGGGTTGTTTAGTGCTTGTCGAATCACTACAGTATCTATGTGTTTTGTTAGTACTGTGTTTGCTTGGGGTGGGGATTTGTGAGTATAGGATGTGAAAGTGTGAGGCAGGAGTAAGCATTTTTCTGCTTAGGAGTTAGTGGTTAATTATGGAGTGGTATGGATGGAAAGGGTCCACTGCTGTTGCAAAGAGTTGATTGCTGAGCATATTGATGTGGGATTGTATTGATATGATCTTTGTTATGTTGTGCAGGTGGTGAATGTTTGAGGGAGACAGGCGACCAATGATTATTCTGAGTGCTCAGTTCTGCGCGGTTTGTAGCTTTGATATATTTGCTTTTATTAAGGTAGATGCCCGCGCAACTGAGGTGTAGTTTAAGATGGAGCGAGTGAATTGCTTGTGGATGACACTAAGGGATTCTGTTTCTTATCCAAATCTTGTACCAGTAAGTTTACTGAGGGATTTAAGCTTGTTTGTTGCTTTTGTGTTGATGTTTGTAGTGAGGGGAGTGAATGACGTGTGTGTCGCATATGATGCCCAGAATGACTGGTGTTTCGTTCAATGGGAGAGATTGGTCATTCAAGGCCATAATACTTACTTCCTGCCGCAGGAGTCCCTTTTATCTTTATTGGCACTTCCACAACACTCAGGAAGCCAGCCATGTCCACCGAGCGGCATCACTGGTCATAAAGTATCTAAGAGGGGAGAGTGAAGGACAACTAAGCAGTGTCTTCATTTCCCCATTGCCTCGGGACTCCTTTCTTAAAAGGGTCTTACTATTACTCAGGGACTTTTTTATTCACAGGTGCTTCTGCAGAACCAAGGCTCCGTTACTTCCAGTAGCAGAGATATGATAGACTCGTTTAGAGTGAGAAGTTCTTCGGCAAGACTGTACTCCCTTTCGTCACACACACACACACACACAGATCTCTCTAACAGCAAGGATTCGAACCTGGAATGCTAATGACAAGGCCGTGTGTGTGTGTGTGTGTGTGTGTATCATAATAAAAGTTATAATATTAATGATGATGATAATAATGATGATGATGATAATGATAATAATAGTAATAATAATATTAATGATAATGATGATAATAATGATAAACGGTTTATGGAATTCAGGCAGCCATTCTGCTGAAAATGCACAGCTGAGGTATTGCAGGTAATGCAGAACTGGGAGGCCATAACAATCATTAGTTCACTAATCATAAAAGAGCTTAAAGTCAAGGTGGGGCTGGATATGTCCACGCTCTGGATAAGCACGTGAGTGAGGTACATCTTACATGATCAGTGTGGCAGATATGCAAGATGTTTTACAGAGTAAATACTGTGGTTTATACATTAACCAGTTGTGTGTGTGTGTGTGTGAGTGTGAAGGACATTTTGTGTATATGATGTGTATTTCCGTATTTATTTTCGCTAAATGAATAAATGCCTTTTATCCTGTTTTAGGAGGTGTGCATACAATTTAGTTAAGTTATTATTTATATGCGTATGTAGCCTTTACTATTAGAACTACTTTGGCTAAAGATTCGCAGTTGCTGATAATACAAGATCCAATAAATTAATGAAAAGAGAATGGACAAAATCAGGTTTGAAATAAATCACGAGACAGAAATAGTCAGGAAGCCGGAAGTGTTTTTTCCCTCGTCTCCGTTACAATCTATCACGTTTCCATCAACTGACCATCAATCAGCACGTGTTCCGCCCTGACCTCCCCTGACCCGGCACAGACACTCTCGCGCCACCACACATGCCACCCTCCCTACACCACACCACCACAACCATCCCTCGGGGTCCCCGGTTAACGAAGGCACTCCGCGCTCTCGATTTAATATGGGGATTAAGCGAGCCTGGATTAGACCTTTACTTAACCTACACTTAACTCGCTAAATCCCCCGGACAGGCACACCGAGCTAACCCTTTAAGCATTTCCTCAAATCAGTTGATCGTTCACCCCTTTCCCGCGCTGCCCGGGCCACCGGAAGTACTGTGTGGGAAAAAGAGAAAAGAATAATGATGTGCTCTCCGTCCTAACTCACCTAATTTGAATAACAAGTCGTAAAACACCATCGCCCGAACGTTACTGAAGCTTTTACGACATCACCAACGCCTAGTGACTAAAACCCGAATGAGATTTTCGTATTTGATGGTTGTAATCTGTTTTATAGCACTTTCATGGCCGTGCGGTGATTGGGCGGTTACATACCGGCGTCTCCGGTGACACCTGCGACCTGGGACCTGGACCTGGGCCAGGACTGCGCTGCAGGTATCCGTTTATGCCATGATTTACCTCCAGGTGGACGCTGGACCAGCGGGAAGCATTGATCACGAGCAGCCAACCTAGACGACCGTGGCTTGATCCCTCGAGCACGTCTGTACGACCCATGAGCACGTTTGACGACCCGTGAGCTTGTCTGTACGACGACGAAGTCAGTACGACAAGCACGTCTGTATGATTCTTCAGCACGACGGAACGTCCCTTCAGGACGTCTGCATGGCCCTTGAGCACGACTGTGCGACCCTGGGTATGATGACGAATCCTATGGCCGAGCTCTGAAGGGTTGGGTCAGTCAGTGGTCAAGCCACCATACCATACGCTCGGCGGCAGGAAGAGGATGGACTCCTGTGAAGCGAGAAGGTTTTAGATGAGGTTTTAACCTGTGTCCCGGACTGACGAGGATACAGCCTGGAGGAAGGGGACTTTTCTCTCGCCGGAAAGGTTTAGCAGGCGGAGCCAGATGACACACACACACACACACACACATACACACACATATATATATATATATATATATATATATATATATATATTGTATTTATTTATGATACTTGATCGCTGTTTCCCGCGTCAGCGAGGTAGCGCTAGGAAACAGACGAAGAAAAACCCATCCCCCCGCATACA
>JAYMFT010040437.1:0-15633 GCA_038088735.1 Panulirus argus | reverse complement strand
AGAGAGAGAGAGAGAGAGAGAGAGAGAGAGAGAGAGAGAGAGAACAATGTAGAGACAAATTCTTGAAGTTCATACTGCTGGAGATAATTTCCTTTATGAGCAGGTTACTATAACCCTACTCGAATATGAGGATCTGGTACACCATCACTATCATCATCATCTCTACACACAGTACAACATGCATTAGCATCGAAATCGTATAATGCCATCAGATACGATCCACCATTCTGGAAATGGATGATCACGAAATGCTCGAGTTTACTCGGTAAGAAGATCAGAGGAAAGCAGACTGAGATACAATCGGTGAAATTACCAGTTTACGAGTATTTCCTCTGAGGACATAAACTGGGAAGTCGAGCTCCTCGAGTATAATAGATAACTATTAAAAGAGGATTCTGTGAAATGTACAGAGAAGGTAATAGAACTTTGGCTATCTTTAGCACTACGTCAAGAGAGAGAGAGAGTACAAAATAATATAACTGGTTTTATAAAAAGCATCAAATCGTACAAGAGTTACGGGATGCAGCGTGGAAATAGACATGAGCGGCAGACCAGACCGGGCAGCAACTGGATGGTATAAAAATACAAGGAATCCGGACGAAAAGATAAGAAAGGTCGAGAACGAAGAAATTATGAAAGGAACATTGTGCAAAAGGCAGGGGGAACGTCCAAAACCTCTACCATAAATTCATCAGGAGTATATTGCCGGTTAAAGAGACGCTCATTAAGCTTATTAAGGCAAGGGATCCTGAGGGGAGGGTTGTGAGGGACGATGCACAGATGCGAGGAACTAAATGACATGTTCAAGAGTTTGGTCACAGTGGGAGGCAGCATACCCACAACGGCAGCAAGATGGGATGAGGATGAAGTCTTGGGACAACATGAAATCATACAAAAAAAAAGACATAAGCGGACGATTGAAGGACTTTCAATCTCTCCATATGTGCTGAAAGAGTGTGCAGATACGGTTGATAGGCAGCCTGGAATATTGCTCACTGTGTCACAGAAGGAAGGTATCGTGCCGAGGGGAGGGGCGAGAGTAAATATCGTGCTTATCTTTAAGAAAGGAGACCGGGATATTGCGCTGAGTAAGATAAGAAAAGAGAGCAGGGAAATAATGAAAGGAATATTGTTGACAAGGCAGATACTGGTAAAAAATAAAAATCAAGTGAATAGATGAAAAGGGGAAAACAATATATTTGAGTGAGGGTAAAGGAGGTCATGGGTAAGAAGTTCCTCAGATTTCTATGAGAAAGTGAGCTCCGTTTGAGACAAAAGTGAAGGACGGGTGGACTGTGTGTTGGTGGGCTGCCAGAAATCGTTCAACACTCTACCACATAGGAGGATGGTGAAGATGACAGATCTTCAGATAGGAATAAGGGATAGTATCTTTCACTGGTTAGAGAATTACCTTGTGTGAGGAAAAACTGACGATAAATGTATCAAACTACAAGGACACCTAAAAAGTATCAGAACTGGACTGATACATAAAATCCCTCCCCCCCCAGTAAAAGTAAAGTAATGATGACTGGACACAGTGAAAGATGGCCATTGGTACGAGTATCATCTAGCTTGATTTAAGCTTACAGGAATTTGTGTGTGTGAGGGACTTAAGGGGTCGACCTTGTACCCTGTCACCAGACTTCCACCTTCGGACTGTAAAGGAGGTAAACTGTCTACTGGCAAATACCAGAATCGCATTTAAATACATGCATGAGATAATCTTCAGAAACCGCCCACAACGCATATATGGCCAAAACTAGAATTATATTCTCAGGTTTGGGTCACTGTACTTAAAGACTCACAAAAAACTAACAGACAAGGTCCAGAGGAGGGCAACAAAGATGGTATCAGAATTAAGAGAGTCGAGTTACAGCGAGAGGTTTGAAGCCATAAATTTGTCCAATATGGAAGAGAGAAGAATAAGAGGTGACTTGAACGTTATATAACCTTCACGTTTCTATCCATTATGATGTCGGCAGTACAGTAAATAGTTCTTTACATATATGGTAGAACTATCCACTGCTGATATTAGAATGGTTAAAAGAATTTGAGGGTTGTGATCGAATCACCGCCTACACTTCTCTCTTCCATAGTGGATAGATTCATGAACTCTAACCTCTCACTGTAAATAAGATAAGAATAATAAAGAAGTAATCTTATAGCACCAGTGTAGTGCATGAATGGAATAAGCCAAGTATTGAAATCATAAATACTGATAGTACACGAAAGTTCAAAAAAAGTTGTGTGCTGCAGAGAAAGTTCAAATAGATGGTGGCCCCACGAGTGAAGAACTCCCTCCATGCACCGTAAAAAAACTTCGTTATAAATGGGTAATTACAAAGACAAACAGACAGACAGACAGATAGAAGACAGACAGACAGACACATTCATCAAGATATTTCTAAAGCGCGTATATCGTCGTCTCCTGCTGTTGCTGCTGGTGGTTGCTGGTGGTCCTCTTCCTCCTTCCTCTTTAGCCCGAGTGGCCGCCACTTGTAATTCTACCCCAGACCTGCTGCTTCAGCGCTCTGAAGGATGTTTTCACTTGTCTTTTCTCTTGCTTCCACAAATCCCTCTTGCGAATGATTTCTCCCTCTTTACTCTTAGTGTCTACAAACCTCCCTTTCTCTCCCTTCCCTCTCTCCTTCCTCTCTCTCACCGTGTATCGCCTTAGCCGGGTCATTTCCTTACATAAATAAGCAGGTTTCGGAAGGCTCCTCACAGCTCCTGCCCGACGTGGGTGATGAGCCGTGTGGATGTAGTGATCACTTAGCCCTGACAAGTCACAATGGGCGTCTGTTCTCTCCCCAGCGATTATGTTGTTCAGCGGACGATGTGTGTCTGATCTTCGTCTGGTAATATTTTTTTTTTCCGCGGTGAAAATCTTTCCAGGCTAACTAACCTTATTATTACATAATGAGGCCCCATGTTAGCTCGATTTAGATTAGGGAAGGCTAGAATAGCCTCAGAACCGAGCCACAAGACTGGGTGGGTGAGTGGTTAGCCAGCGCGCGTGTGTAGGTGTGTATACTTGAACATACTTCACCTCGTTATGGTAACTGATAAGGGTCTGCTTCCCCCTCCACCAATATTAGCTTAGCTCTACAACACACACGAATTATGTCGAGTGTCTGGAATGCCATCCCCAACACCATAGCATGAGAGGAGCTAAGAAGATAAAATGAAGTGACTGGGTTGGATGAGTGTCCTGGGCAGGAGGGTTACAAGAAATAATTGATGGTCTTACTAATGCACTCCAACCGACCCCTCCCCATCCCTCGAGTATGTCGATTACACTTGCCACTGCAACAGAAGACCTAAAAGACTGGAAACCAAGTCTAGAACTTACGTATGTGGTTGTTCCTCTTAAGTCTAAGAGAGTGGCTCCAGAAAATAAGCTACCAACCGGTCTGTCTACTCTGTCGGAGCAGAAACTCGATACACGCTACCTGGCATCTCCTCCATCCTCCACCCCAACGTCTCCGAGTAGTTCTTGCACGCCAACTGGCTACCAGCATTTAATGATAGTATAACCCTCTACTTCATAAGGCTGGGATGAGACAACCCTATCAGTGCCCTTTTTGGTGACTCATTACAACCCACTATACCAGTAAAAACATCGTTTGTAGTCGTTCTTAACCGGCAGGGAGTAGCAGCTAAAATCTTGGAGGACATTCTAAAATTCACCTGGTGTATCAAAGGCACTACTGTATGCAGACCTTGGCAATACAGTGGTCTGTGATGCTTGAGGTCCTTCAGGAGTGGTATTTGATGCCAATCTGCGGCTCAGACGAACTTTGGAGTTTACAACGTAGAGAAGGCGTGGTGTTTCACACATTCCAAGTGGTGGACGCTGCTGACTGCTTGTGTATACTCGGAAACCAAGCAGATACCAGGCCTTACCTGGTGTAAACAATTAAAGTAAGAACCCCTCTTTGACCCAGGGTGTCACAGAGATATGGACATCCGCTGTGCAGGAGGTCAATGAGCTAGACGAAAGTCCAGAAGCGACTCTCACATTTTACTCCATATTTGCATCTTTTTTTATCTTCTTATGTGATGTTAATTTGTCTGATATTAACCTGCGTGACATCGGTCTATTTGTTTTACTCTAATTAACATTTGTGATTGGCATTCGCTCAGATTTAATCTCGTTTCTTTGTTTCACTCGCCTCTTTGTCACTTCTAATATTTTAATATTTGCCTTACGTAAGTTGGTTTTGCATCTAAATGCTCACTGGGCCAAGCAGATCTTTGAAACCCAATAAACTCGCCATAAATGAAGGATCTATATATAAAAACATAATACAAAAACATAAATATAACGTTGGATAAATATCAGTAAGACTTTAAATAATCTTATTCTTCCATCTCACATACTTCAGAGAGTTCCAGATATAATTCGTTGAAACTCTTCGTAAAAAGTGCCGACGATGATTTAAAACCCCAGAGGAAGTTGGATTACTCGATCACACAACGCAACATACACACTCTGGTTAATTTGTCGATATATATATATCGAGATTAATATAAACATTAATTCCGACGGGACGAATAAATAAATCATATTTTCTACAAGTTCATCGGCAGCTGTTGAGGAGCCCAACCCGTCGCCATCTTGAAGCGCGGTGAAAATGTTAGTTCCAACGTACTATTCAACCTTAACTAACTAACTCCCCTCCCCCTTTAACTGGGGGGGGGCGCTCCCCTCCTCCCACACTTTTCGACCCCAACCTACCTCAACGTAACTCAGGAGATGGACGACAGTTCGAAAATACCGAACAAGAAGGCTGATAAATCCAGTAATAACGATGTCGGGATAATAGAATTTGACGAATGTGCCGACATATCGACGTATCCGTCGGCAAAAATAGCCATTTCGTAAGATATACGACTTGGGGGAAGACTCTCGGGAACGTTGTATCTTTAATAACTGCAATTCCTGTTATGACTGTCGCTAAACTTGTCTTGGAAAAAGACGTAATTTTTTTTTTTTATGTTGAAAGCTCCAGTCACTACTTTAGTCTACCATATATATATATATATATATATATATATATATATATATATATATATATATATATATATATATATGATTGTTCACTGAATAACCACATTGGACAAAAAATAACACGAGAGGTACGTTTTACAGCAGCTATGTATACTGTCATGAAAAAGGCTATAGAAATCGTTAACTAAATCTATCACCGAAACCTTAAAAGGCCAGCCACATAGCAGTAATGTCTTCCCCTAATGGACTAACCTCTAACAAAAAATGTCTCATACGTAATCAAATAATTACTAACTCAATTGCACTACGTTTTTTGAATAGGAGTGGACTATTCCCGAGAAGATAATCAACCACAAATCTAAAAACTACACCAGAAATCAGTAACTTAACCAAAATCAAAAGGCCACTTCACTCGGTCTTCATCCACTCATAAGTAGATGGGTATTGCAGTGCACACTGAAGGAGACTCGTCCTTTCTTCCCTCCTCCCTCGAACCCTAGAGAGAGTGAGAGAGGGGAGGAGATCTGTGCAGGATATACACCTGATGGCCGGGACTGAAAGGTGAGGGATAGAGTCCAGAAGGGGAGGGGTGGAAGAAGGATTTAGGGTGGATGAGGCACAGGAGAGGCTGAGGAATAGTGACTGGAGTGGTGGCGTTGAAGAGTGATGGCCACCCTAGTCATGATGTGTGGCAACGGGGCCGGGAGCGAAGCGTGAGTGATTGATTGTTCAACGTATAGTGTGACTCCGTCATATATATATATATATAGATATATATATATATATAAAAGAAGAAAAGTAGGAGGAGGAAAGACGTGACAAAGAATAACCACAGGAAGAAAAATCATTGAAGATGAAATTGAAGAAGAACAAGAAGAACAAGATGTCGACGAGGAGGAGGAGGAGGAGGAAGAAGAAAGACAAGGGAGAGAGTAATCACAAGAAGAAAAATATATGAAGAGGGTGAAATTGAGGAAGAGGAAGAGGAGGGAGAGGAGATAATTCATTAGAGAGAATGGTCATACGAAGGAATATAAATGAAGAGGATGTAAATGTACGAGAAGAAAAGAGAAAGGCAACAGAAAAAGAATTCATGAAAAGTGAGGGATCGAAGAAAAGATATGCAAAGAAAATGTGGAGGGCAAGAATAAAAAAAAACGGGATTGCGTGATGAAAAAGATGGAGGAAGAGAAGAAAGATTACAAAGAGGAAGCAACAGTTGACAGGAGGTATGGCAGCCCCACTTGAAGGTGATGGAGCGGCGACAGGATTATTTACCCACTTTTTTCTTTCTTTTTTTTTTGGCTGGTTCGTTGACCAGCGGTATGAGAGAGAGAGAGAGAGAGAGGGAGAGAGAGAGAGAGAGAGAGAGAGAGAGAGATTCGTGTGCTCGGCTCTCTCTACAGTCTGCCTGCTTCATCTTCAGATCTCTAAAGTTGCGAGTAACCAAAAGTCTTTTTCCAAGGTTCTCAAGACGTGACGGAGTGGTACAAGTTGACATATATATGTTTTCTCAAGCCTCTGAAGACGTTTTGGAAACCGTTCAGATCATTATAAATACTGTAAAAATCGAGTGCAAGGAATTTAAAGCATCAGTTTTATTTAATTCTTTTCATAAACTATCATTACATTCACACATTCCTACTGTTGTAGTTAGGAGACTTTCAGATTTGTTCTAAATCAGCAATTCAAATTTGTTCTAAGTTCCCAAGGCTTGGTAACTTAACACACTGTTAAGTTGGCTTACCAGGAACTTGTGATTAGTTACGAGACTTACATACCAGCCTATGCTAGTGTTGCTATGCTTTCCGAATGAAAATATCTTAAGTCATCTTTCAATGAAATTTTACCAAACTGTTGAAATGGAGAACCCAGGTTCACAAAGCTGTCGCAAAAGATACATCCACAGTTAAATAGTTCAGATCCTGACGTCTGACTGTCCGTACGTATCATCTTTTCTTTCGTTTTTTTTTTTTTTTTTTCTTACGCCTTGAACGGATAAAAGCGCAAAATCTTCGTGCACCAGGAGCCAAAAGAACCAACTCCTCATGATGCGTTCGTGATGGATGATACTTCACGAATTAAAAAGACAAAGCTTTATATCTAGGTGCGGCCTACACTATGGGATACGTCAAAATTCTTATACAACTTCTTTATTTCGAAGAAACGTGGACAGATACGAGGACATTGGTGCACACCAGAAATACTGAGAACTCGTCCTTCCAAAAAACCGAGACGGAAACATAAATTCCTTAATAGAAATAACATGGCTGAAAATTCAAGACTTTCTGAGGTGGACGTCTCCTTAAAAAAGAGGAGACCAGTCCCTCAGGTGAGGGGGTCGGTGGTGGGTGGCGGGTGGGTCATAGACACACACATTCATGGCCCTCCGTAAAGGATGGCTCGAACCGCAAGAGACACCGGCTCGAACCCCGGGCGCCGTGAGCGCATCGTAAGTTCGGCGAGATCTTGCGCTGCGAGGTCGTCGCTTTAGGTGTTTTTCTAACTGTTTCCTCATAGATGTCGTGTCGTACGTGCATCTGTAAAATGAGAGACGACTGCAGCTCCCATGAGTAAGGATGTAAAGCTTATGGGTCTTAAGAATGTTATATGTAAGGCTCAGTCGATCTGAGTATTACCCTCACCGACATCTGCCGAAAAAAATTAGAGCTTTCTGAAGTTGATTTGACAGACAAAAGACCATGACGAAAGTCAACAGATAGACGAGTACCTTTAAGATATGCTCATCTGATCCTCTGCTTTCGAAAAGGTATGGAGCGAGATCCCCAAGTCTGGTAAATTACGAGACTTTAATTCACAAACGCTAAAGAATTTACAGCTCTCCGAATATCAGGAGTTATGGAGGCTACGAACACACACACACACACACCTGTCGCGGTAACATAGAAATCTCTCATACGGGCAGAAGCGTCGCCTGAACTCGGCGGAAAATGAAGACATTTCTCACCGGCAGCTCCCAGAGATTGCCCAGCCTGGCGGAGCGGCAGACGTGGGTGTGTGTGTGTAGGTGTGGTGGATGTGTCTGTGTGGAGTTCGTTGCGGTGATTGGTTAATGAGTGCGTTGTATGGTAGGGGTTGGTGGACGCGTTGGTTGCAAAGGTTGTGTGTTCGTTCGGTGACGCATTGGTTAAAGTGTGTTGGGGAGTGGACTGCTGAGCGCGTTTGAGTAGCCTACCTGTGTGCTGATTAGTGAGTGTGATTTCTGCTGACGGGTTACTGATCGCGTTTAAAGGTGGCTTGGTATGAGCGTCACAGACAGTCAGCTAAAGAGAGTTTTGTGGGAGTAGACGAGTCACTGTGTTGGGTAGTTTGTAGACTGTTGTGCTGAGTGGTTGATTCGGATGTGACAGGTCGACTGTTCTTGATGGTGAGCGTGGTCTTCGTGGCGGGTTGTTCAACCGAGTGTGTGTGCTGGTGGGCGAATGACTGACTGATTTGCGCGCTCCTGCCCACCACACTGTAGGCAGTGGCGGAAAAGAAGATGCAGAATAGACAAAAAGGTCCTAGGTCTGAGCCTCAGTGATTGAGCGACATTGCAAGGTACGTAAGAAATCCACTGTTTACAAGGACAGTAAAATACTTATTATGGTTTCAAAGGAAGAGAAATCTGTACAAGGGCTGAGCAACTATAAAAGCATAAGCCAACTATTTACTGCAGGTAAATTAGCTTACTCTACAAGTACCTGAGGTAAAACGTTGCTATGGATGAAATGCTTTTCTATATCATGTAATGTTCGGGAGAAATTACTCCTTTTAATTAGCTAACTCTAGGTTACTGAGAGTTGTGGTGTTGGTAGGTGCGTTGGTGTGTGTGTGAGTGTGTGTGTGTGTGTGTGTGTGTGAGTGTGTGTGTGTGTGTGTGTGTGTGAGTGTGCGTGTCTGTGTGTGTGTGTGTGTGTGTGTGTGTGTGTGATTGGTTTAATGAACGTAATGGGTAATACTCAGCTAAGTGTGTTGGGAGGTGGGTGCGTTGGGTGATGAGAATTCTGGGATGTGCGTGTGAGTGCGTTTGGTGTGTGATTAACGAGCGTTTTGTTGATCAGTGTGTCCGGGTGCGGGATGGGTTGGTCTTCGCTTAATGATTTAGTTGGCTGGCGCGTCGATGACCGTGATGGGTGTTGTAATCGGTTTGCGTGTTGACAGTTGAGTTGTTGCCACACGTACACACGGGGCAACACGAGTGATAGATAAACCTCTCTCCCCGTAACACACAAGCACTAATCACAAATTGTTACACACACACACACACAAAGGAAAGCAGCAAAGATGATACCGTCATTGAGAAAGCTGAGATACAAGGGAGAGGCTTCGAGAGCCCACCTCGGAGGATAGAAGAATGAGGGGTAACCTGATCACAACTCTTAAAAGAACAGATTCATGTCGTAAACTGCGAACTATCCAGCGAGAGATTTAGCAAGAGAATGACTAGACGACATAACCTGAAATCAAACACAAAACTCAAGACAAATGTAAAGTAGTTTCAGAGCAGCGAGTTGTGGATTCGGTGCATTACACGTGGTGACAGCTAGAGAATGGATGTGAGCGGGCGGATGCGGCCCTTCTTAGTCTTTTCCTTGCGCTACCTCGCTAACGAGGGAAACGGCGATTAAGTATAAATAAAAAGAGTGGTGGAGAAATGGAACGAAATGAAAGAAGACATGGTAAATGCAGCCAGCGTACTGAAATTCACAGATTTTTAAGGTGCAAACGAGTAATTATATATATAACGTAGAAACAGGTAACGAAATCAGGAACGAAAACCTGTTCTTCACCGCTTCGAACACCGACCTACACGGAATCCCCGACCTCCGACGTGCCCTAAAACCTTGACCCCCTACAACACGTCCAGGCAAAGCAACTAACCTTGAAAATACACTCGCGATCCCATCGTGTCTCGGGGACTGACAGCCACACGCGTGTGTTTCCCGAGGTCAGGGGTGGCAGAGAACATACGACTCTAACGCGCCGGAGGAAATGTAAAAGCTCCCCCCACCCCAACATCCATCGGTTCTGCTTGTGTCTGATTCCTTCAGACACGTATTATCTGCAGTTAGTACAAACCCTTTATAACTGACGACTTGAGTTTCTGACAGCCACACACGTGTGTGTTGCAAGGGTCAGAGATACCGAACCTTCGGAATATTGCAGCGAGCAATTCCGACATGCTGGGAAAAAAAAAAAGAAATGCATAGCCCCTTTCCCCTAACGTTCATTCTGATGGCGAGTGATTCTTTTAGGAATGTTTTACCCGCTGTAAGTACTAAACCCTTTGACGCATTCAGAGCAATCCTGTTCCCCATGGGTTATTTCATATACCTTCAAACACTCACTCGCCAATTTTACGGTATTTTATTTCACATCAAAGAAGTCCTTCGTTTCGTAATCTAATAGCTTTTGGTTCGTTCGTTTTCACGAGACAAGTCTTCCGCTCAAAGTCAATAAACGACTCTTAAAAAAAAAGAAAAAACTGGAATACGCGATATTGAATAAGGTCATATTATTGATACGGTGCGTGTTAGGGCAGTGTTGACTCGCGCACAGACAAGCAAGAGCGAAACCAGAACGAAAAGAACCGTCAAGAGCAGCCTAAGTGTATGAGAGAGAGAGTTTACCAAACACACTGCTCGGCGGTAAACAGTAACAAACCCACGTAAACTTTATACCGGAGAATCCGTAAATATCGATCGTTTGGCATCTATGAATACGGGCGCGTTGGGCAGATTCTCTCATCCGTGCCAAAGTGTGTGGCTTATCACATTACGAAACATGAAAGGCATGTTTCGAAAACGAAGGAAAAGGAGAGTTTCATCGCACTTTTTTTCGGGCTCCGAGGCGTGCAACAGTTACATTACATAAACATAACGATATAACGATTACGAAAGATTGAAATACTCGTATACTATATGGTTTATTCTCACTTCCTGTAATTAGTTATACTGCTATATGGCAAACCAAGACGTCTATACTGTATTTATCTATGTGAGCGAAATACTGTATTGCAATGCTGATTATACCATTTTCACACAGGTATAATTGCAACGAATCCATTTTACATTTAGATGGTTATCACAATAAAGAGGAATTACCATAATCATTAGGAGGTGAACCTATTAGATTCACGCTTACCAGCCCTACTGAGACAACAGGAGCCGTATTGATTAACTTGACATTCGTCGGACACATCAGTAAAAATGAATTTTTTGACTGCTTGTACGTCTTCACTTTGAACTGACTGGACTTTTTAAGACACCAAATCTTTATTAGCAATGACAGGCTGAATAACCTCTCGCACAGCAACTGCCTCATAACTTACGTATACATGGAAGAAATGTCCATGAACCGTTTCAGCTACTGTTGACGTGTATGTGTGCGTGTGCCGTGTGACTACTATTTGCGTGTTAAGGGGAGAGAGTTTTATAGTCGCGTCGCCCCTGCTGTGTTTGCATGCGTGCGTGCGTGTGTGTGTTTTTGTTTGTGTGTGTTTGTGTGTGTGTGTGTGTGTGTGTGTAACTGTGCAGTGCCTAGAACATTCAAAGAAACGGTATACACACGTGACCAGCTCTGAGGCCGACGATACAGATAACAGGAGAGAAAAAAAAAAAGATAAATGTAGACTTTTTTTTTAATTATTGAACAAAAGCTTTACGCAACTACTCATTACCGTAATAGACGGCAATAGTGTTATTGCTGCACGAACAGGAGGGTTGGGTAGGGGATTATACGCCTTTATATGGCAGTGGCCAGGCCGGCCATGAGAGCTTAAAGTAGACATTCGGATCAAAATATAAAATAACGTTTTCTCTTAGCAAGGAAGAGGAAGAAAATGGATCACTGAAGGACGGGGAAGTAATAATAAAAAAAAAAAAGGAAGGAGAAAGACAAGACAGGCAATGGAAGTCTCAGATCGAGGAAGACTAAAGGCGGAGTGATGAAAGGAAGAATAACATCGAGGGAGATTAGAGGGAGAGTGTATCAAGGAAGAACAACATCGGGGAAAAATAAAGAAAAAGTGCAGCAAAGGAAGGATAAACGTAGGGAGAAAGAATGGAAGGTTAGAGAAAGAAACTAAGAGAGGAGGAGTAGGATAAAACAGGGAGTATAAGACAGGGAGAAGAACTAGGAGCGGAGGGCGGTAGAATAATGTGCCAACGTAAGGAGCACCTCTGTCATCTAGAAGGGTCAGGTCGACGCCAGCCTTCACCACCAGATGGCTGGTACTCCAGACAAAAGACCTTTCTTTTTTTTTCTTACTTTTTTATCTCCAGATTTCCAGACGGACTTTTGCGCGCACCCCTCACCGTCTCGCTACACAGGTGGGTTTAAGGTATTTCGTCACCAAAAGTACAGCATAAAATGCGCCACACAGATGCTTATAGTAACCCAGATGGTACTTCGCTGAGACATGCCAAATTCGTCCCGACCTAACTCCGTAACTAAGTTATTATTCTTTGTCCCAGAAGACAGGCAGACAGTATCTGACGAGGTCCTCGTTTATGAAAAAAAAATAATTTGTGCGAATAGGTGTTTCGTGACTAGGTATTACTTCAGCCACAGCTTAGAGAATAGATAGATACATTTTCGAATTTGCCTATAACAGAGGTGGAGTCCAGCACACTTGGGAATACGAAGCTCACGGAGTCGTGTGCTATGTTCTCCCTGTTGTAAACTCAGCCTGGTTAGTATACATACCCTGTTGACCCTATCTCCTCCGATCATTCTACAGTCACTGAACTTATTCAAGAATTCACAGCCTCCCGAGTTGCGTCTAACGTCCCGAGAAGCCTTCTGTTGCTCAACGTGCCAAGAATACCACCACGACTTGAAGAATTTCGTTTCCCCCTTCCTAGGACGCTAAATAAAAAACAATGCAGTTACGAGGTGAATATTAAGCGCTCGCTGGTGTGGTCTCTAGAGTACTGTTATTACGCAACTTGGCGAGTTGTGGCGTCTGGTATATTTACCTCCCGTCATATGGCCTAGCACGAAGGGAATGTACACAGATCTTGATAACTTGTGTTTCGCGAGCGTACTATTTGTTGCAAGAAAGCTGAGACCACACGGCGTCCTGAGGGTTTTTCCTCTTGCCCGCTTTTCCGATACTGCCAACAATGTTAACACACAGTGGTAAGGGTGGATCTTCATCGACTGAGGTGAAGGCCTGCTTCGGGATGCGGTTGTTGTAGGTGGCTGATGCATTCATCGCATATGAAAAGCCAGTCATCAATCACATTTCAGGAGAAAGGCTTTGGAAAGAAATTCTAAGACTTCATTCATTTTCATCCTCGAAAAAGCAGGCTATCTATCTATTTCTAATCAACGCTAAAGCAAGTGGTCGCAAACAGAATACGTAATCGAGAAGCATAAAGAAAAGTACAAGAGATAAAGAAACCCCTCAGAAAAAGAAAAATAGTTTTTGAAGAAGTGCAAAGCTTTCCGACTCGAGGAAGACATGCTCAACTTGCTAGGAGAGGTTGAGGAAGCAAAGGCCTCCATACCCTTGGGACAGAGAGAATGGAACGGACATCACAACAGCACAGCGTTGGGCTGCAGATGGTCAAGCATTCATCAGTGCCATTTGCCTATCACAATCACAAAACTGCCACTGTCAAATTGAGGGTTACTTCTTTGACTGTCACCGTCTGCGGACAGACAAGTCCGTCCATGTTCTGCTTATCATCCAAGATCTGCTCCAACAAACCCACCCATCAAAAAACTTTTTTAATACACTCTTCATTTCTTCTGTATCTGTTATCGGCTCCCCGTCCCTTGCAAGGCCTGCTGAACCCAACGAGTACCGTGCGTTCACGTCTACAGCCCCTGTCATAAAGCAGCTCATTCCGTGGCAAAAGGTTACAGCAGTCATAGACATTAGTCCCCATCGAGGCCAAATCCTGAATATGGAAAAAAAAAAAAAGGGTGAGAGGAAGAAATAATAAAGGATATGATAGACATGAAATATCAAAAATGGCGAAAAGGAAAGCGTGAAGACAAGAGAGAGAGAGACAGACAGAGAAAGAGTGAGAGAAAGAGAAAAAAGACAGCTGTATGATATATATATATGAGGAAGATGTCAAGTCTAGCCCAGCAGCTCTGCTTCAGAAAGACAAAGTGAAATCAACAACCCTGACACGGAGGGTGTAAGACAGATCTTTTTCCCACTTCCTCCAAAATTCTTAAATACTTTTTCCTCATCTCTTCTGTCTCCGTCTCATTAACTCTCTTTATATTTCAATTAAGGCCCGGCCCTTGACGAGGACTTCTGTGTGTGACTGGAGCCTCCAACATGATAAATAAAGATAGCGGACAGGGCTTCAACCCTCTAAAGTTGGGGGGTTCTGCATCACTATCCTGAGCAGCCGCTCCTATTACACCCTTCCACCTACAAGAGGAATCATCCCGAGACAATAATCGGCAAATGGATAACAGAATTGAGTGGGTTCACCACCCAAGAGACTCGAGACACTACACTTCCTCACACCCACGTACAATTCCTGATGTATGTAATACCCTTCTTTCGTCCAGGCCTAGATTACAGGAGGCGTGCAACACGTTGGGCGTCTTCTGGAAAAATCCAATAATAAGAGAAAATTTATGAAGTTCTCCCATCCGCGCCATTTCAGTACTGGAAAAAACGAAAATACGTTGGTTTTTACGTTACCCTGAATAAATAATTTCACTGGGAAATTCTGGTAAGCTCTCAAATATTCAGCTCTCGTCAGACATGCACAGTAGGAACTCAATATTCATAATGGCAAAAACGTTTGCTGTAAGAGTTTACGAAACAGCTTTTTATAAATCTACTGCAAAAGGTGTGTGTGTGTGTGTGTGTGTGTATGTGTGTGTGTGATGCAAGAGTGTGGTCAACAGTCCTAATTTTTCCGTAATGAAGCCTCTAAATCTAAAAGCATGTACCAATTTGACTCTCAGGCAATGAGCTAACAACACTTCAGGCTCGTCACACAAGAATAAAGCATCCATGAGCTTTCATAACACACTTGCTTAACATCTGCTTATGCCCAGTACCCAACGACCAGACGATGATGCTGATGATGTTCTCAAACCACCACCATCACGATAATGTAACCGCATATTATCTTCTGCTTCGCTAAGGTGAGGACGGCCACCCTTCCTCGTCTGTCTGTTATTACAAGTTGTCGGACACTCGTGTGGTGGAGTCCCGCCCAAGTGACAGGTTGGACAGATACCGTGTCCAGCAACACCTGAATGTTTTACTATCAGTACATACTCAGTGTGTGTGTGTGTGTGTGTGTGTGTGCTCAGCGAGGTGCAGGGACTGCACTAGGTGGGGGAGATTCTGTAGGACATCTCCACAGGGACAGGGTTTTGTCCCGACCCACTGTGACACAAAATGTAACGCGTTAACACACCAACACGCATACCACTAATGTCCCATACCTTTATTGATTACGATATTTACCAGCAATTTGCTCTACAGGAAAAATAATAGAGTTCCACAGATTACAGTGTTCCGGAGAGGGAGGGAGGGAGAGAGAGAGAGAGAGATAGATAGAGAGAGAGAGAGAGAGAGAGAGAGAGAGAGAGAGAGAGAGAGAGAGAGAGAGAGAGAGAGAGAGAGA
>JAYMFT010040426.1:0-15633 GCA_038088735.1 Panulirus argus | reverse complement strand
TATATATATATATATATATATATATATATATATTCCTACCTTGGAGGAAAGAAGGGTAAGAAATGACATGAAAAAACACTAAGAACACAAGAAAGGAACACGATACTCGTGAAGATGCGCATCAAGGAGAATTTCTAAATGTTTTTTGTAAAGAGAAATGTGACTGCTGAGGAAGTAAATGCTGTAATCCATGAAAGACTAAAGTGTTTTTGAGACACGGGCACCACAGGGCAACCTCCATACCTGTAAGTACCAATACACACACACACACACACACACAACCAAAATCAACAAAACCCAGCCTCTTAGTGAGTTGCAGTCCATAGCCATCATCTCCGACCTTCTTCCCGCTTTGTTAAAGTTTTATGTTATACTGAGCCACACAAACATTGCAATCTCCAGAGGCCCTCATCAGTTTGGTAACATGACGACCTCCTCTACCACCCACTGCCTCGTCAACTTCCTAGACTTTACCGCAATCGAAAGAGACGCATAACCACTGCAGCTTTCATTTCTGTTGATTTCACCAGAGATTTGAAACTAGCAGACTATATCTGTAGCTTGTAGGCTAAACATTTCCGAGTAGTCATCCTCGGCCATCCAATCTAGAAATGATACCTTAATGAGTGCACCTGCTTGATGGAAGTACGTTGACGACTCTACCATTGGCGTCGACTTTGACTGGAACTCTCTGGACGGATCACATTCCAATGCACTTTGCAAACTCCAGAACTGGACATTCGCGAGTGACATCACCAACCAAAACCAAAGTCTCATTAGGCAACGGGCCCCTGCAGGTTGTTGAGTCTACCGAACTTCTGTGTATCATTCTCACTGATAGATTGAGCTGAAGGGAATACATCATTACCATCAAATCACTTATTAATTGTAAAAGCATTTTTCGTCGACTCAAGAAACTTTGTCTCCTTGCTTCTGGACTAAAGACTATCTACATGATATTCATCATTCCTAAACTTACCTATGCGTCCCTCATCTGTTCTTCCTCCTCATCCACCACACATTATGAGCTGCGAGAAGATGTGCAGAAAAGGATCGACAAGATCATTGTCGGCCCGTCTTGCGCTATGAATAGGAGATCGAAGCACTGAGTCCTCCCGACTCCCTCAGGTCATCGTCTGAACCTCCTCTGATGGATTGACAGGATCTGCTACACCAATATCGTTATCAGTATTATGATTACTACGTCTACTTCGACTACTACCACTACTACTACTACATCTGCTAAACCCGCCTGCCGACTCCCCATCCCTTTGTCTTAGGTATTGGTGTGGTTGGGTAGAAGCCTTGAGGCCAGCGTGTTCAGGTCAAGTGTCACAAGTGAGACATACGATTGACGAGTGACCGTAGCAAACAACGACATCGAAATGTCCCACCGCTGCCCTACAGCTGTGCCCTACAAGTGCGCGTCTTGTCCCAGGTTGCATGGGAATGATGAAATATTTAGCTAATCATAGTCATGAAGGCCTTGCTCCCCCAGACAACGACAACACAATAAATTCAGATTTTATCTCTGAGATTTAGTGTCATTGGTTTCCTAATGTCGGAGGCGAATGATAGGCTCGGCGGCGCTGTGTGAGTGATGAGCTTGGCTGGTTCCGAAACGCTTTCCTCAGCCGGCCATTACGGCAGATCACGGCAGCGTATCTCACCTCGACCTCCGGCAACTGATAAAACCTGCTTATTGCCTCCCTCAATTACACCTCACCTACCACGGAAATGTACAAATTTCTTTTTTTTTTTTTTGTTATCAAGAAATTGTTGTTGTACCGATCACTCGATGTAGTGGGACAAAGATTATACTTTCACTGCTGACTTATTGCATAATTGTAGGGTGCTCTAGTTTATGTCTGGCTATAATCTCTGATTTCCTCCAGGATGGAGTTAAACAACGTATTAATATGCTTTGTTATGTTGGTACCCCGCACGTTACCTGGGAGACGGTACATCATTGGTATGAATAACCATTACCGTTGTCGTTGTTGTTGTTGTTGTTGTAGCAAATACTCTGTGGACTGCGAGCCAGGTGGCTGGCTGTTGGCCAACAGATTCTGGGCGACGCTAATTGTTGCGTCTGCGTCTATCCGCCTCGCGCGTACTACCCGTCCGTACGGGAAGCGGACATTACTGCAAGGCAGAAAAAACTTTTTATTTCTGTTAATGTCAGTAGTTGTTTGTATTTATACATCCGTTTGCTGATTGTGGGAATGATTAAGTAAGAGAGATAAGTAAACTGTTACCTCAGATGAGTAATCTTACTTGTGACTCACATGATCATCAGAAACTAATCATAACCGCCCATTCATTCTTTTGGTACGACTGCAAAAGAACCCTTAACTTAGTTCTTTTCGTAGTGTATAAAGCCTATATATCTTTTGATATTTTACGAAGACATATTACCAGGGTGTCAGAGCTGCAGATAGGACTGACTGTAGTGGTATTTTGTCCAAGATATTGTTGAAGTCGTCTCTTGAAGGTTAAAAATCGGAACACGGGCGCTGGTTGTGTTATCTCTATGTTCGAATGTGTCTCAGATATCGCGGGAAAAATATGAGCTGTATTTGTTACAGCTGTATCTTAACAGAATACAGTGAAAGACTGAAGAGAATCTATCTCGGAGATAGGTCATTGTAAGGATATGTCGTAATACATTGTTTATGTAGTGCCCAATAGGGTTATCGATTTTCCGTTCCCGCATATCACTGAGGCTGTGATCTGACTACGTTATCATTATTGAGGTATTTAAACTTATAAAGCGGATTCTATCGGGGAAAATCGTTGCAGACGAACTATAAATCGTTCCAGAGACGTTAGGTCAAAATATCGTAAACGAGTCTGTTGTAAACGTTTAAGCGATATTGGCTGAAATATCGATATAAAGGTGGATAACACTGACTGAAGCGACATGTAACTTGGATGTCTTGGTAGGTTGATGGGAATTTGTATTGTCCTACATACATGCGTGTATATATACATATATATATATATATACATATATATATATATATATATATATATATATATATATATTATACCCAAGGGGCGAACAGTCGTGTTCAAAGGGTAAGAGAACATTGGCTTTACCGTGAATGGAACTGTTATTCATAATTGAAGGTGATTAGGGTGGAGAGGGACGCGTATATTGAATCATAAATGATATTCTGAGTCGCATTACATATTGAGGAGAGACAGGACAGTGAACGAGTAAGGTGCCCCTTGGCCATACGCCCCAGATGGTGGTTGAGGACAAGGTCCCATGGCACACACCTGACCGACACAGGCAGTTCACGTTCTCTCGAACAACTTGGCTTCCACCTGACGCCAGAGTTACTTACCAACAGCAGTATTGGCACCTTCACTATCGATACCATCACCATTTCTACTATCGTCATCACCATCATCCGCAAGACGACTACTACCATCACTGCCACTTTCACCTACACTGCTGTTACCACCAACACGACCTCTATCGTAACCAGTCTCACGATCACCACATCATCACTCACCACAACTATAGTGATTACCACTATCACCAGTACAATTACCACCATCACCAGCACACATACCATCACCACAAGTACAACTTCCACCATCACCAGCACGCATACCACTATCACCAGTACAACTGCATCACACCACTACACGTATTACCATCACGAGTACACGCACCGCTATCACCAGTACATCTACCACCAACACCAGTGCAACTATCACCATCACCAGTACAGGTACTGCCATCACTAGGACAACAAATGCCATCAACAGTATAACTTCCACCGTCACAAGTTCAACTACCACTGTCATCAGAATAACTACCACCATCACCAGTACACATACCACCATCATCAGTACGAATACCACCATTGCTAGTACAATTATCATCATCACTAATATAACTACCACCATCACCATTACAACTAACACCATCGCCAGAGCAACTACCAACACCACCAGAAAAACTACCACCAGTTCATCTACCACTATTACCAGTGCAACTACCACCATCACCAGCACACGTAACACCATCACCAGAACAACTACCAGCATCACCAGTACAAGTACCACCACAAGTGCAACTACCAGCATCACCAGAACAACTACCACCATCACCATTACCAATACCAAAACCTGCCAGCATCACCAGTACACTTACCACCAACACCAGTGTAATTACCACCATTAACAGAACAATAACATCATCTCCAGTACACGTGCAATCAACACCAGTGCAACTGCCACCATCAACGAAAAACTAACACCATCACCAGTACATGATTTACTAAAACCACCACCATAACAGGACTGTTACAACTACTACAATCACCAGAACAACTATCACTAATCTTCAGTTCAACTACCACCGTCAACAGCAAACTTACCACCACAATTAAAAAAAAAATCAACAGAACAACCACAACTACCACCAGTTCAGTTACCACATCACCAGAACAACTGCCAGCATTACCAGCACACTTACCACCAACATCAGTAAAACTACCACCAACAACAGAAAACCTACCAACATCACCAGAACATCTAACATCATCACGTCACCGGCACACGTAACACCAACACCAGCACAACTACCACCAACATCAGGGAAACTACCACCAATATCAGTACAACTACCACCAAAACCAGTGCAACAACCACCATCACCACCCCTACGCCGCCACAAAAGCCACCGCCACCATCCCCTATTCCAGTCCCGGCTTTTGTTAGATGTGTGGACAGTGTTGTGAAGGAAAATAAAACATCAGTAACACTACTTAATACCTACATCCTGTGAGGGGAGGGAACGTCACCAGCACCTGTGGTCACTTCCCCACATACCTGCGGACTCGTCCAACACTCAAACAATCACACCACTCAAACAACTGTTTGAACAGTCACGGCACTTTGTCTACAGCTACCGCACGGTGACTGGGTGGTTTCTACCTCAACCCCACTGAGCAGGACGGTACGGCGACCCTTTAAGCACGACCCTTGAGTATGACTGTGTGACCTTGGACTTTGATCCATAAGGGGTCAGGTCAGAGGTTACGCCATCATACCCGAGGGGAAATGCCAACGCGCTCTACGGCAATGCCATCGTGCTTAAGGATCATACCGGCGTGCTCAAGGATTGTACCTTCGTGCTCAATGGTCGCACCATCGTAACAAGTCTGGTGCAAGGCGTGAAGCACTTGCTGCTATGGTGTTGATGGCAGTGATGGTAAATGATAGGACTGGTGGTGGGTACGCTGTCAGGACGTTGTCAGGAATGGCGGCGGTGGTGGTGGCACTGATGATAGTGATAATGATTTTGTGATGTTCATGGCGATGGTGGTTGCAGTGATGGACGTAGTGGCGACGACTAAGGCAGTAATGGGAGTGGAACTTTATGACAATGGTGATGGGTGCATTGTGTCGTTGCTGGGAGTAGCATGGGCGATGTTGGCGGTTAATAGATATCTAAGACAGTTGCTCTGACGAGAGAGAAAGAGAGAGAGAGAGAGAGAGAGAGAGAGAGAGGGAGAGAGGGAGAGAGAGAGTTTATACATGAGTTTACATGAGAAAGACAGACAACAGGAGGCCTGTTTGCCCACGACTGAGTTCCTGGGAAAAAAGCGAGTTTATCTTGACAAGAAAATGTAATTCCGCTCAGCAGTTTTTAAGCTATCACCGACTCCCCGCTGCTGCACATTAGCCTTCTACTGTAACAGATGATTAGAAAAGTGTGAGTATGGGTAATCTGATATATAGTAATGGAATGTAAAAGGATACTCACGTCATCAACCAGTCAAAGGTCGACACATCATTCTCAACTTTGTTCTTAATGAACTTAGTAACTCATGTAAAATTTCTCAGCACAATCTGTTCTCTGTAGCAGAACTTAAGCCTCATATGTAGGTGTACCAGCCTTCACATCACCGGGCACGCTTTCTGCCCACAAATCGCGGTGATTACAACGAGACAAACTTGGTTATCTTTTGACTCTATACATTTCCCCGCCGCACGTTGCTGCTGCTGTCCCACTTTCCCAGACCTCAGTAGACCACTCAGTATGCTCAAGACGGATCCCGGCTTTCCCCCAGCACCATTACTATGATACAGCACGCTATAATATTCCCCAACGCCCGCCCGCCCGCACGCCCTCCTTCCCGCCCACAACATAACACCCCCCCCTCCCCTCCCTTCCCTCCCCTCAATCCATCCATCCTGCTTCTCCTCGCTTCGATGAGCATCAAATCGCCCCCCCCTCCCCCCCTTTCGGATGAAGATAGACTGCTCATCCACTCTTTATCTCACTCCAGTGGATGTGCCTCATCAGCTGGGTGGAGATTGACGGTTCATTCGATCATCTTTAGTAGTTCTTACCCCCCCCCCCCTCGCCCTCCCATTCCTCCATGGCCATGGCTATTACGGGCGGGCTCCCTCCCACCCACCCCCCCTGGTTGTGCCACATCTCGTGGGTGCTCTCCCCCCCCACCCACCCCCCACTATCTCTACGTCCAGGCTAAAAGAAATCTCGTCTGCTGAAGGTGACAGTCTTCTTCTCTGGGTATTAGTATCATACTCTAGGGGTTTTCTCCTTGAGAGCCTGCGCCTCTAGTACCGAACCTAGAAACCAACCACAGTGAGGAGGAAAGACCATTACTTTATTCTTCTTGTATTTGATTAGCTAAGGCTCCGTAATAGCTCGTGTTACAGGATAGCCGGTAGGATACTTTCTTTGATAATGTACTGCCTTTAATTAATTAATCTAAGAGCCATCCTAACGCTGATGTGAATCTACTATTCTTTTATGGAACATTTTTTTTCGCAGTGTAATACGCTCTTTCTTTTTGTGTGTTTTAACAACAGTATCTTGAGTGTATCTTTAGATTTTACACATTCTTCAAGATAAGTACTCTCACACCCACACACACAAACACCCACACACAAATATATATATATATATATATATATATAATGTGTGTGTGTGTATATACACTAATTCTCTTGACTCTCGTTATCTCATGACGTGAAAAGGGGTCACCTTCACCCCATACTCTCACTACCCAGTGGGGTACGAATGGTGAGCACTTTTCACAGTGGAATAAATGTTGGCTCCAATTAACGTGTCATTATAAAGTTTGCTCATAAAACTTGAGCGTCCCTTCGCTCTGTCCTACATATGTGATGTATCCATTTGACGGGCAAAGTTATCATTTACGATTAATGTAGGTAGAAAGTTGCTAGTGTTTCAGCGTTAGTTTATAAAAGTGCATTAGAACTGTCAGAATATTTATAGTGCACAGGGGCAAAAAAGCATTAATTTTCAGGGCTTAATACAACGTTGATCAAATGGTTAAACCATGATACTCTGGCTATGCCATAGTCTACATGGAATTAGATTATTGTCCAGAGTTAAACGGCGATGCTAAATGGTTTCATGTTAAAGGTGTGTCACTTTAGGAGCTGTAATCATACACAGAGAATTAAGTTATGTGAGATATTCATTTATCATATGTGAAAGTGTACTGGAAATGTGTGTATTATATGTACAGGGTCACCAGACACACAAGTATCTGTCACTGAGCGTAAATTACGAATGATCAAAGAGACCTGTACAGTTCTATTAGCCTTAGTATGTCACAGGAGTCTCAAATTCTGTACTAAGGCAGGGAGCTAAGCTTCCAAAAATACTCACCTTCACTGATATAAAAAAAGAAAAGAAGATAGATATATATAGGGTCCAAGCGCGAAAACGTTAGGGAAAGAAAAGGGAATGCAGATAGATGTGGGCGGGAATGCAGGGGGAAGGGAATTGCATTTGAAACCCATCCTTGCACCTCTCTTCTTCTGCCTTACACCTAGTCTTGAATACTGCACCAGAACGAGAAAATCACCATGTGGCCATATTGGACTGGCTCTGTAAATAGTTTAATCATCAGGGAAGAATGTACATGTACACAACTCGGTTTAGGAGGAAGGTCATATCTGACTCTGAATCACATAGGGTATCTAGCCAATCAGAATTCAGCTTTAGGATGCATATAGATTGGTTGTATTTATCGTTGACGTGTTCTGTGGCGTTCGTAGATGTATAGGTGTTGATGACCTGCATGCAATGGCGCGTGAATGCCAAGATACGAAGACTGGAGAAAAGAAATATGGCTGAACGTAAAATCAAAACTCTCATTTCATTGTGAACGACGCTATTTCATGCGCACGTGTAGCGTCTTTTTTCGCGAACGTTCCAGTATTTCACCCTAACAACATGTGCACGTCTTATGTATTCTTTCGTTTTCACATATACCTTTCTTTATCCTTTGAGGTATGGTTGCCGTAGTTTTGACGTAACTTCATTAAATGCGCAGTACGCCAAAACGAGGGGTTGTGTTGATATGCGCCGCTATGTTAGTTTGAAATGTCTTCCAAAATTTAGATTTGATTTGACTTAATAATTATAACGGTATACTGAACTTCTGCGTGCCATTTGTATTTGATGTCTGCTTGCACTGTGGCGAGAGACCCCACTAACTTTTGAGTTATGGTGTCTCAAATGAAGTAAAGTATGGGAGAAGACGAACATTTTTACGCGAAGGATTTATAATATCCGAAAACGATGCGTTAGCCGTATGAGCACTTAATCATCCGCTGGGATCTAGCAAACCATTTTCTACCAAAGTAGATCCCCAACACCACTTTGTTTTACCAAGGTACTATTCCCAACCCAACGTCAGTTGATTTACAGGAGGCACCCTTAAACCTCATGGAACTGCTATTTGGATTTTGAATAAGCTTTTGGTTGTTCTGAGTCTGGAGTATTGATTCAACTGAATCGTGGACATAATATTCACCATGAAATTTTTAGGGTTTGTCTCGTCTGTGGAGGCTTCACCGGCTGGTATATTATACGTGAAAGTCTAAACCACTGGTCTTTGGACCGAGGTTGTTTGAGGTATCATTTAAATTATCAAACTGCCAATGGCTTTTCCAGTCTGTGAAATTACAAGGGAACTCTTATCACAAGAAGTTTCTAAACTTTAAGCTTTGGTTTCCTTTCGTCTCTAAATCCTCTAAATATTTTTGCATTTGTGTATTACTCTTTCACTGCCGAACCAAAGCACATAATGGTCACATAGTTTGCATGTAAGCGCTTAAGAATGTGGGCAATGTTTTAAGCCATCCATAATTTGGTCTGAAAGGCCATTTTGAGACCACCAAACGCTGCTTTTTCAGTAACTCTGTATGTACTTTGGGTGAGCACAGTTTGGTAATACCGTAGAGATTTTCAGCGTCCAACGTAGCGTTTAAAACTTGCCCGGGAAGGACCTAGGAAAGACGTAGGTAGAAGCTGGGGAGGACCTGATGAAGACCTAGGGAAAACCTGGTGACGAAATGAAGAAAATGTGGGGAGGACCTGTGGAAGACCCGGTGAAGACCTTGGGAAGGCATAGGAGATACCCGGTTGGGAACTGGGCAGAGAAGTTTGGGAAGGACCTGGAGAAGAATCCAGGAAGACCTGCGGAGGACCTTGAGAAGAATTGTTGATGTGCTTGTTTGTCACTCTCTCTCTCTCTCTCTCTCTCTCTCTCTCGCAAGACCTACAGGTTCCGCAACTGAAGTGTAGGTACTTCAGAATCTAGGCAAGGTCTTAAGCTGCCGCGCGTTAACCTTAAGAGCCGTTTAGAGGCCACCAAAAGCTGCCAATTTTCTTTCCCCCCACATAGCGTCAAATACCCAAGGTAGTATAAGATGATCCCAACGTGTTAAAAGTCCAGCTTGTCAAAGCAAGGATGAGAATACGTTTAGGATCTGCAAGTATAAAAGAAATGGACTTCGTACACAATCTAGTGAGCCAATATATTTTTTGTTCCCCCCGTTGCATTGTATTTTCCTTTCATGATACTGCCCTCCCTCCCAACAAATCTCCGACAGTTGTTAAGGTTTATGACTACGAAAGGGAAAGAGTGTGTGACTGGGTTGAGAGCGAGACTATTTGAGTCAGCGCGCGATTAAATAAGCGAGAAAGAGAGTGTGAGCGGGGGAGAGTGAATTACATAAATATATTTATATATGTCTCACTCATGCAATAACAGTCACTGTCAGACTCTCTATTCACACGTCTCTCAGATTTAATTAGCTTTGCCTCGTGCGCTGGCGACCTACGCTCTAAAGGGAAAGAAACATTCTACGGGTATCTCATAAAGAGTCGCATTTAAGGAGGTATTTTCATCAACAAATACGGTGGCAGTATAACTTTCATGATATGATAATCATCTATTTTTCTTAGCTTGTATTTAGAATGCTGCACGCATTGACATATATATCTATACATACCTAATTGATTTCCGCATCAACCTTTAGAATATTCCCAGACACAGATTACAATGTACAGAGGGACGCTCTGCGTATTACACGAACCTCTGGTCAAAGAACGATTGGCTAGAAAAGGTAAGGATCAAGTATGTATTGATCCGCATAAAAGATTACCAAGTCCGATTCGGATCGTCGATGAATAATTTCGAACCCCAATCACTGAGCGACAGGCGTGGACATCAGTGATTCAGTTTGTCACACTCGCTATAAAATGCAATGGTTCACTAACTGTAACACTTTAGGCAGTGACTTAATGTGGGGTGGGGGGTGGGGGGGGGTAAATAGTGTAAAACACATGATTTATAAGTAATATACAGTTTGATTTTAAGTACGTAAGTCAAATATTCACTGTGTGAAGATAGAATATTATCAATCGCTTCAGAGCTATCATATACAGCAAGCCATGATCGTATTGCAAAATTACAGTGAAGCCGCGTCGGTTCGGCGCAATATACCTTCGATATCGGTTGATTTATACAATAAAATTCAGTCGCTGACAAGTGTCTGTCATTCTGAATGCAGCCTGACATTCCTTGAATATTATTACCTCATAAAAAGTCCGGTTGCAAAAGATTCTTGATGGACGAAATGCATAAAATCGTGGACGCGTAATACGAAGATATTGAATGTAAACATACGTTTAGTTTTTGAGAGATTTAGTCTTAGATTCCTCCTCAATATTTTTCCCGTATTCGTCTGTTTTTCATGGGAGTTGGAAAACGTCAAATAATCGAAAACTTAAAGTTGATGGCTGTCAAACTTGTCCGACTGGAAGGAAAGCGTCGGGAGGTGACGTTGATATGATGAGAAAAGCTGGAGGAAGGAAGATCTATTGGAATACGAGTCGGAAGCGGAGGGAAGAGGGAAAGGAATGCTGGAAAGTGGAGCTGATGAACACCGGTCAGGTATGAGCAAGTGCTGGAATGAGGGAGGGTGTGAGCGATACAGAAACGGTGTAAGAGGAATAGGTAACTGGTTGGAAAAATGCTGTTGGCATCAGAATGCTGAAAGTAATGAAAAAGAGCACAGTTCTTTTGGGAGTCAGATGATGATGAAATGACGGACATTCTCAAAATTCGCCTACCGAATCAGAGGCACATTTAAAAGCGACATAACCGACTAAAGGAAAACGAAATAAGAGGAGGAAGATAAGGGAGAGGGAGATAATAATTAGAGGGAAGGGACTGGGAATACAGAATGAATTTCGGTCTATCTCCCAGCGTACCCTACCACATATGAATGTCAGCTTTAATAGCCCATGAATATTTATAGAGCTGTGGCTCACTTCTATTAAACTTACAGGGCTACTGAACTTGGTGACAAGTTTGCTTGATTTGAACTTATACAGGTTGAGAACGCGAATGAAATTCAGTGAAATACAAAAGATGCATTTTTCTTGGATTTATATCAATTCTTCAACATCTGTTTCAGCATTCATGCTAGTATGGCAGTAATTATAGCCGCTCGACTAAAGCCGCAGTCATTAACTTCTGTTCAGTAGGAGCGAGAGCGACATTGCTTAGATGATCTGATAAATGTGAAGAAAAATTAGAATGATTCATTTGCCATCAACAGTGTCTTCGTCATCTTCCGAACAGTATTGACCAATTTTCTTCTCATGACGTTGAAATGACTGATTTCATTTTATTTTTTTTCTGAACTCTGTAAAAAAAATCTGTGGATTTTTTTCTTTACGATAGAAGTATGGCATTCTCTCCTTCTTCCTTTCGGGCCGACATATACACCGCATAGTGGAAACATGTTAATAAAATACCTATTGGCATGTGACAAAATTAACTGCCAAGGGGTTTAAGACATTGAGTACTTGGGAATACCAAGCTTCCCACTCAGAAATTGTGACATTTCGATGATATTAAGAAAAAAGAAACGTTTTCATGGGAGAATTCTCTTGAAGGAAATGCATCAGCGTGTCACAACGAGCTGTTGCCTTAAGCAGAAAGTTCTTGATGTAGTGGACTGCACAAGACGAATAGACATTTGAGATAAAGTAACATGATTGTGTTCCTTTTTTTACTAAAAGGATATTATATGAAATTTTAATGGTAAACAGACATCTTAATCACTTAAGTAACTTAAATCTATTCACTCTAATAACGAACAAAGCGAATGTCTTACACCTCCAACAGGCCCTTCCTGTTGTGTGCTTATTGACTCCTTAAAGAAATCACAATTTCAGACGCAATACCAAGGCCAGAGACAGAAAATTGTGTTGACAGCATTTGCAGTATAGCTACTTCTGTGGATTACACAATGACTAAATAAAAACCGCATAGCGCTACATTGAGAAATTAATTAAACTAAGTCACTCAGAACTGAAATTCGCGGTGAGTTCAACTATTTGCTCAGTCAGTGATTACTGAGATTCTTCAGTAATCAAAATGATTTAAAAAAAGATGAGCCTAGATAATTAACCACTTCCCGAAGCACAAAGACTTTTAAAGTTCCATGCACGTCCAGTTATAGATCATGATACACAATATGTACAAACATATACAAAACACAGAAGTACCGTTGCAAAAAAATAGATATAATCAACACAACACACTGCATCGTTGCAAAAAAACAATAAATGAACAGTTAACAACATGCATTTGTAATAAATAAAGTTATTATGCATATTCGACTATCAGTTTATAATTAAATAATTGTTGTTGATGAAATTTATGGGTGCCATTACAAATTTGCAAGCGATAATTTGACCATAATTGGATCACAATTTCTGTAATATTCTACATCAGATTAGGCAAGGAGTCCCCATCCGTAGGACTGCACTCCCATGATAACCAAACAGCAATGCAGGATTTCTTTTGTTTTTTCCCAACGCTTTACGAGAATGACGACTGCCTTTTTGGCAGTTTATGGCGTGGACATTGACACCAGCTGTTTGGCAGTTCATGGCAGGTGGACGTTGACATTGGCTTATCGGCAGTATGAGCTGTTCTGACGAGCGGGGAAGACCTGACAGTGCGTACACTACTACAAATGGGGAGCAGAATTTCTTATATGAAAAGATAAACTTGTATTGTCCCTTATCATTAGCTACCAGTTACGACTTATAGCATCCTATTTCACACACACACACACACAAACACACGTGTGAAACTCTTCCTTGTAATACATAAATGATAATCACTTATACACACAATATATATATATATATATATATATATATATATATATATATATATATATATATATATATATATATAAAGAAACTTTGTAGGTTTAGTGGTAAAGAGATATCAAAAAAGCTTATGAACTATGAGGAAAACGCGTTCTGCCTTTAAACGGTGGAGGAGGGTTCATTGTTGGGTCGGCTGGTAACCGAAACGCAGTGTCTGTAAACTTCTGAATTACTGAAAGAGTTCTCCGCACAGGAATTGCGACATGTCAGTATGCGCCATTCCTTTGCAGAGATGAGATGACGTGTATTGCTGGCATCACAAGTTACAGTGGTTAGTGACTTGGGTTATCGTCTAATATACAAAATTGAAGTTAATCTTCATTCATCATACTTGTGTGTGGTTTGAGTAAGCATTTACTCGTGAAAAAGATAGTTGAAGGAGATGATGTTTGATTCTCTGATGTATGCTATGGGTTGGGTCTGAGTTAGGCCAAGTTGACATGAAAAGGATGAAAGCAAGTGGAAGGCCGATTGAAAGTTTGGAAGCTAATTCTTAATGGATTATCATAGGCTTAGTTGAATATAGAATGAGTTAATCTTAAATCCATCTCCCTTCTGACTGGAGCACAGTCTTAAAGCTGCAGGAGCCCTATAAAGGGGCCCCTGGTCTGTACGATTAATTAGTTTTCCACTTTTCTCTTCACCCTCCACCTACTGCATCTTGCTTTCCTCCCAGTCACACGCACACCTTCCCTGCAGACATCGTAAATACGTACTCCCCACCTCCCGTCCCTTTGGTGTTAACCGGATGGTTTCAAGGCAGTTATGCTCAACAATGTAACTCTGGGAGAGCCAAGTGACTGCAGGCATTGTTGGAAAGCATGGGAGGAGTAAAAGCAGTGTCTTGGAAATATGAGGAGCACTCGACGGGAATTGGAATAAAAGTGGTCATCTTTAAAACTGTGATGTTAACAATATCTTCTTCTAAACATATGAATTACTTCGAACTTCCTACTGGCATCCTGCTTGTAGCTGGCAAAGGGCTTCCATGAAGTGTGGAACAGTAGATAGCAGAGCAGGGAAATAGAGACCATCTCCCTAACTATCTATGTGTTTGTCTGTCAATCTGTCTATTTATCTGCCTGTCTGTCTCTCTGCTTGTGTGTCAGACAGTTTGTCTATCTGTCATTTTGTCCGTCTGTCTGTCTGTTTTCATTACACCATTCCTGATTTAATGGGATGGCTCCGCTGAAAAATGTTTGAACTGGTTTTGGCAGACCATCATGTCACGCGGAACGCTTGGAGGTTCCCCAGTAACTGCAGTATAAGTCCAATGATTTGAAAGTTGAGGAAAAAGAAAATAACTGAAGGATGCAGTGGTGACGTAGGATACACTATTGCTAGTTGTAAGACTTCGTGATTTTTTCTGCATGAGAAACATTTATGAAGAAATGTAGCAAGAAATTTAGGGCCGTTGCTATGGGTGTAGCGAAAAAGAAAAGAATTGTAGATTTACAGAAACAAAGGAAAATGTTCGGCGTGGTGAACTGAAAACGTTTTCCACGTCGGCCACGATGAAATATGAAGCGGGCCAAAACGGGTGTTTGGAGGAAGTTTTAAAAGAAAAGAGAAACTGTAGAAAGGTGAAGAAGGAATTGAAAAGGATTATGGAGAAGATGTGGATGTATTGGGTTGTTATATGGTGTCCAGGTCAGGTTAACTAAAGAATTGTAATGGGGTTAGAGTGAAAGGGAATTAATAGAAGGATGTATAGAAATGAAACACATTTAAAAGGATAAAGCATTCAATCCAGATAGCATCTGCGAGAGATTCCCTAGTTCCTACGCCGCTAGGACAAAAAACTAGTATAAGCCACGTTCACTCATCAGAACAAACACATTTTTTGAGGGGGAGGATTAATGGGCGTATTCGATAGTACAAAGACAAAGGACAGCAAAAAAAAAGTACATATATCGCAAAAAGTTTAGAGTGAATATCGAAGGGCTGGTGTGTGTAGAGAGTATGGGCAGTGTTTGCATTCGTAGGGACACACAAACACACATGCACAATATATATATATATATATATATATATATATATATATATATATATATATATAT
>JAYMFT010040416.1:0-15633 GCA_038088735.1 Panulirus argus | reverse complement strand
TTTCTCTTTCACTAACAACTTTACTTCTTCATCCCACCACTCACTACCCTTCCTAATCTGCCCACCTCCCACCTTTCGCATGCCACATGCATCTCTTGCACATTCCATCACTGCCTCCCTGAAAACATCCCATTCCACGTGGATGGAAATATGGTTTTACGCAGCTTAAAAAAAGGTTGAAATTGATGTTCCTCTGAAGCCAAGACGTTAGTAATGTTGTTTAGACGGCCATGAGGATACGGCTACGGTCCCATACAGCTGAGACAATGGGAATAAAGTGGTATAATGCCCCCAAAGAGGCTGGTATCAATGGCTTGTACAGCCGTAAAGACAGAACTATGTGTCTTACGGTTTATCTAAGGCTTATTCTTCCTCTCGTATCCTAAGAGATGGGACTATATGTAGTGTCATGTAGGGAAGAGAGGACGTGGAGTGGAATATGGTTTTAGGTAACCAAAACGAAACGAGACCTTTTTCAGTCGCATATAGTGCTATACAGGTAAAGAAAATGGGGTTGTGGTTATGATGCTTACGAAGATGCTCTAAAAGAAAATGGATAACACGTGATACATAAGCAAAAACGTGGAGATAACGGTGTTCTATAATGGGAAAGGAGGGAGTCTTCAGCCTACGAAGCTGTGTAATTGCAAATGATGCTCCCATACAATTCAGAAGATACGGTTATGATCCTACACACTCAAGAATAATGAGGTTAGTTTGCATATAAAAATTCATGAGAGATAGGATCTCACACGCTCTGTTGTAGTCACAAGGAGGGAACAATGGTCTTTTACGGTCATTAAGTTGGGACTATCTTCCACGAGGGACAGAACGAACCCAGAACCAAACAAGTAAGGGGTGCTGGTCTCGCAGAACCAAAGAAGTGCTGGTAATGGCCAAATATCATCAAATGTATGGGACGGTTCTCCCATAAAGGAAGCGAGATGAAGATAATGAACAATTACCATTGGGTGAATGGGGCTAGTACATAGATGTAACTTAAAGGGATGGAGCATTGCGACATCACACGAGGGATGGAGACCAATAGGCAGAAAATTATGGCGATGGAACTAGAGAACCAATACATCAAGGGGAGTGAGAATTATTAGAGCAATGCAGGTAATATAAATGATAGCTCGATATATCAAAAGACACGACATTGATGGCTAGCTTAGTGCAGGATATGGAACCGATTTGCTAAAGGTGTGGGGGGTATCTAATGAACACACACACACACACACACACACAGAAAGCGATAAGGGTGATAGCCCATCGCGAACAAAGATTAGACGAGTGTTGGGGAAGTCGTAGAGCAAGAGGGTTGAGACGTCCAGCGATCTGTTGACTAGTCGAAGAAGCATCAGTACAAACGGGTTCTTCAGCAAGTTACAACTTACAAGAGAGAGAACACCACATAGGATTAATAGCGTAGTTCGATTACTATAGTCAACATAACTGTCATCAATCTAAACACCACATAGGATTAATGGCGTGCTTCGATTACTAGAGTCGACATAACTGTCATCAATCTTCATCGACATAGGAGACTGATGGGGTATTTCACTAGCCTACAACTCTAAAGACAAGTTGTATCTGACAAGCAAGACGACTGTCAAAGATGCAACGGGAACACGACACTGCAGGCTAGGGTTTTATGGTGATAAATACCTTCATGTTTCTGAGTTTGTGTGGACTGCCATACTCAAAAAAAAAAAAAATAAATAAAATCAGAGGTGTCATATGAATGCTGCTCGAAACTCAGAAGACACACATTCTTTTTCTTTGCAAGTCATTGCTTAATATCTATGGGAATTGTTATTTCCGGGATAGGGAAAAAAAAAAAGATATTGCGTCACAAATTCCCACGATATCGTAAACTCTGCCAAAGCTCTCTCTTCCTTCGCACCGTTTTCAGCAATAATATGATAATTTTATGCAAAAACTATGGAAATAGCGTCCACGTGGGCGGGGGGAGGGGGGGAAGTATTCTCACCTATTCCTACGCCTAGGAAATTCACGATGATAGGCGAAAAAAAAAGGGAAGAAGAAGCCAGAATGCGTAAAATCTTCCTCGCTCTTCACAACGAACTCGAGAGCATAATATGTTTTCACGGGAAGAAATGAACTGAAGCCGATAACGTGCTTCGCTCTACCGTATCGCCGCTAGCTAAACCGACTTACAGAGTCGAGTGCAGTCCTTCGCCTCTGCTCAGTGGTATCCTTCGTCCTCCACTTACACGCATATAGGAGGAATTGCTACTCATACCTACTCTCCCTTGGCCTACTCCACATCGCTATCTCCTCCCTACCTGCAAAATAATCGCGTTCATATTTCATACAGACACAAATATCTCCCGTACGATACTCATAAATTGCGAGGCCTATTTAGCAAGCATGAATACATAACAGAGCAGGATTTTATTCAGCGGGAAGACGATACAGCGGAGACTGCGCCCACAGAAGCGCAAATCTGTAGGTAGGTAAAGGAAGAGAGACGAGACAGGAACACTGACGGATACAAGACCTTAGGGGGATATCTTGAGGCTAATACCCCTACTACTCCTACCACAGGAGGCTCCTATCTCTCAAAAACTGTTGAAAGGTTTACTATCGTTAAGCCCACTGTTTCAATGCCCGGCTCAGTATCTCAGAACATCTATAACCCTCGCTGGAACAGAACCTAGTGATGTCATTCACACTTGACTCTCTTTCTCAACAAACTGTCTCAATACATGACCCAGTGTTTTCACGGTCTCTCAACACCCAGTCCACCATCTCAACATGTGCTAAATATCCTTCACATTAGGCTGCCTGTGTTAAGAGCTAGGACATTTGATGCACCATCTGGTTGCCTCAATACATAATCTAGCGTTTAAGAACTTGAATTGTTTACACACCCGATGACTGCCGTAGCTCTTACTGCAGTGACCCAACGTCTGGTGGACTTCATCAACACTTGGGCACCTGTTCCAACACCTGGTCAACAAATTCTTATTCAATAACTTGCCCCCCTTTTTTTTTTTTTTGCCTCTATGCATTCATCACTAATGTTCCCTACCACCTCTGCCTTGTCCCTCAATTGTCTAAAATATGTACTTAATATTCCCGTTTTCTGTAGCAAATGTGTTCTCAGTTTGCACTGTCTTCTTATAATCCATCTTGTTCCTTGCTTTTAGCTTTTTTTCTGTAAATATGCATGTCATTCGACTATTACCACATTCATCCATTAGTTTCATATCTCTTCTTCTGTCACAAACAGCCCCGAAGGGGCCCAGTGGTTTGTTGCTGTTTGAATTCCTCTGAATTCCACCTTATTCCGCCCGGTCATCAGTAATCTACTACCTCCTACGTCCCCATATTTTCACATCCACTATGTTAGTGTAAGGTTGTCTTGTCTTTCATCCGACCTGTCTACTTCACTAAGCTCTTGCATCACACATTTCTGCTACTGAATTACCTCCAACCAGTTTCCAACGTGCACCACAGACCTTCCAGTAATCATACCTGGAATATACATTCAGTCATCTCTCTCAGAACACCCATTCTGCTCCTACTCCTAAATGAACTTGGTATCTGCCCTGTGCCAGCTCTAAATTGCATGACAATCTGCAGCTGCACACCCCTCGTCTTATGCAAATCGAGTTCCGTATCTTTATACCCGTTTCTCATCCACCACAACAGGACGAAGACTTATACATTAGCCTCACTTTTGATCAATTCACTTTGGCCTACTCTTACCATAAATGCCATTTTCCCCCGCAGTTGGATTTCTTGAACCTAATTCCTCCAAATGCATTCTTAACTGTTGGACGTGCATAGCTTATTGACACAATCTTTCGAATTGGTTAATGTGGAAGTTCATGGCAATTTTCCCACTGTTGCCACACATTTAGTATTAATTTTCAATGTGCTTTCTCTGTAGTCTCATTGTCCTTATTCACTGCACAGACTCTGGAGACCTTGGAGACATTATTGGTTTCTTATCGTCATCTCAAATAAACTCTGACTAGCCTAACACAGTGAGAGACTGGTTTATCAACTGGAATTCTGACATCCTCTCTCTCAAGCCACTTCTCTCTTCTTCCTTCCACTTCTATCTTCATTTCGCCCTCCTTCGGAACTGACTCAATTTCTTTCTTGCCGAAAACCTCAGAAGTTCCACGTAAACAATGTTCCACAATCCGGTGAAGGACCTTTGCATCCAAGTTTAACCTCCTTGTAAAGCTGTTTCTTTTCCCAATGATCCATCTTTCGCATCTCTTAGTATAAGGAGTCCTCTCAGTCACATATGGTATGTCTTACGATAAAACATTGGTCAGTCTCGAGCAATGTGTGGCTGTTTTTTCTCCCCCACTGGGGTACCATGGGTGATGTATTCTATCTCATAAGCTCTTAAAATGATAGCGAGATCAAGTGTTGACTGCGTGCGTGTACTTCTACCTCCAGCAATGTTATTTGACAATATGCTGGAGGGAGTTCTAAACAGATTCCGGAGAATCTGTGACTCCAGAAGTACAGGTGCCAGTATCTTAAGACTCGATCTCTCATTCGGTTAAGTCCTCTATTGTGGAACATTTCCACCGCCCTTATAGTCAAAGCCTTGCCGTCTATTGTATGAGCTTGACTGCACTTTCATTTATTTCTAATAATCAACTGTTCCGGCTTTAGATATCTTTTGGGTGTTTTGCATAACAAAACAAATTGGTTCGGGAGTCTTTGTGTATCTGACAATTTACCCATTATATGCAACTTTCGTCACCTGCCAACCACATGGCTTTCACGCAAGACAGGGGACTAGTACAGATTTGCTTAAGACAATCTTGACACGTGAAGGAAATGCTGTCTCAAGCTACTGGAGACTTTAGAGTCAAGAGCACCAAGGTATTAGACAAGCACTGAACCCGACTGTGTGACTAAGTGGATTAGCGTGACTCCTGAGGGATTTGCTGTCCTCCTGCCTATTCCCTTACGCATTTGGGATCATCCATGTAGGCAGCAGAGTAACGGAAGTTCCTCATCCCCAACAAGCAACTCAGGCCGCGTTCTGATGGAGCATCACCAGCAGCAGCGGCAGCAGCTTATTTGCATATCACATACACTCCCAAGATGGGCAACTCTCCACTTCATCCCTCTATGATAATCTCTCTCCCTCTGGAAAGATGAGGTAATTATGTCGTATTACCCAGCGCGTCGGCCCCTAGCGACCTTCTCCACACCCACATTAAGGTGTATCTCAACTTAACCGTTACGACCAGAGCCGAACTTTATGAGCAGAAATTACGCTTATGTTTTCGTGCAGTATACCTTCGCTTCCCTGAGGTCGAGAGGAGGGACAGAACTCTTAAAGAAGATAAGGTCGAGTGGACAACACATGTGGCGAGTGGAGGATGTTTCTTCTGAGCTTTGAGGGAAAACAGAAGGATGAATACCTGTAGAAACGGGGGAAAAAAAGCAACATTACACTCACGAACTGCACAGTGCCTCACGTTCGCTGTGCACGCAGTACCCTCTCTACTGTCACTGTGCACACCAAAAACGAGTCCTCACTGGTTAATTCACCAAAGAGCCAATTATGTGGCACAATACTTGAAGCTGACTCATATCGCTCAATCCCATCCTCATATTGGTTATTGGTCTTCTGCACCAGAGGGGAATGAAGGTTAGTAGTGGGGCCGTAGTACAGAAAATGCAATGACACTGTCATAGGCATAATGGTGAGACTATGTCATGGAACAGGACAACACAGCGACACAGATAAACCTGGTGGCACTGCGAGAGAAAACAAGATGGCACTACCGTTAAAACTGAGAGGTCTATACTCTGGGAGGAAATACAGAGGATAGTAACAAAGTAACAGACAGTTGTGACGCTGTAACAGAGATGCTAGTAACGAGGCAGTGTGATGATACCCTAATTTACATATACCATGGTACTACTGCTGGATATATAATTTATAGAGATAGCTTGGTAACACGAAGATTGGTTGATATAGCTGGTGGCGGACGATATGGTGTGACCCTAATATAAATAAAGTGGTACCGAAACCCGACATATTGTAAAGGTATACGAGGACAATGGCAGTCAGACTTAAGATATACGGTGGCAATGAGTGTGACAGAATGCTTTCACCGAAGAAGGACGTACACAGCAGAACTGTACGAGAATATGACTTCATTTAGGAAGGTGGATTACTATTTGATGGGAACATAGCATGCCTACGATAGGATACGTGGGGGAAGAGATAGATCGATAGAGAGATAGACAGATGGATAGCTAGATAGATAGATAGATAGATAGACAGACAGACACAGACTGATAGATAGATTTATAGATAGATAGATAGATAGATAGACACAGATAAATAGACAGACAGACAGACAGATAGATTTATAGATAGATAGATAGACAGACAGATGGATAGATAGAACGATAGATAGATAGATAGATAGAGAGAGAGAGAGAGAGAGAGAGAGAGAATTTTCTCCCGCCCGTGTTTGTAAACCCAAACTTTCAGTGGACAGTGATCAACACGCGCGGGACAAACATCCCGGCCCAGAACCTAAACTCTGAAACCAACCCAGTTCACGCCGAAACGAAGCCCAACAGACGCAATCAAAAATAGCAGAAATATACTATTATTGTTCTCAAAACATTCCTAGGATCGAGTGTGCGTAAACGTGCTCAAAAAGATCAGGTTCTTATGGTCAATAAATATCGTTGTACGTGTGCACAGCCGATCAAAAAAACAAAGTAGCGATACACCTGCCGTGTTTTACAACACCATTCACGACCAGCAGCAAAAACAGTAGAAGCAGCAGCAGACACAGTCGAGTCCTTGCCGTCATCACCACCACCAGCAGGAGGAGGAGGAGGAGTAGCAGCTGCTTCTACAGCCACGCCAGCAGAGGGAGGAGGAGCTGCTTCTGCAGCCACACCAGCAGAAGGAGGAGGAGGAGGAGCAGGAGCAGCTGCTTCTGCAGCCACACCAGCAGAAGGAGGAGGAGGAGGAGGAGGAGCAGGAGCAGCTGCTTCTGCAGCCACGCCAGCAGGCAGCAGGTGGGCGCGGGGGCTCCAACGCCCTCATCTACATCTTGACGAGGCCGTAATGAGTCCACTTTCACGCTACAGTTACAAACAATTTCCCTCAGAAATTACTCCCGAACATTTCTTTCAAGATTCCGAGTGTTTCACCCGTCGCTCTCTGAGAGGTCTGGAACGCCATGTTCCAGGGCTGTTAACAAAGGGGAAAGAGGAGGAGGAGACGACTCAGGGGTGCCTGGATACTCCTTTGGTATTGTGATTTGTCCAGCGTACTCCATGGCCGTGTTTATTGGCCTAATATACGTTTGAAAAATCGAAACAGGAGAAAGAAAGAGTGGTCCCTCTTCTTGAGTGATGGAAAACGCTTGAAACAGAAGGAAAAAAAAAAAGAGTGGTTCTTCTTCTTGAGTGAAAGAAAACGCTTGAAACTGAAAGAAAATGGAGAGCGGTTCCTCTTCATAAGTGAAGGAAAACGCTTGAAACAAAGAAAAAGAGAGGGCGGTTCCTCTTCTTCAGTGAAGGAAAACGCTTGAAACAGAAAAAAAAAGTAGTCCCTCCTCTTCAATGAAAGAAAACGCTTGAAACAGAAAGAAAAGAGAGAGCGGTTCCTCTTCTTGAGTGAAGGAAAACGCAACGTAATCTAAATTTTCAGAGTTCCATGTTGAATGACGAAAGTCCCTTAGTCAAGGGACCGTTACACAGTTACGTACGTTCGTAACTCGTCGTAACGGTAAGCGCGATGCATTACCAGTCCTGCTGACTGTGCTACTGATGGCTGGAGTGTATGTCTGTCTGACTGTTGAGAGTTTGGGATGGCGGGGCCGTCTGACTTCTGAGCCACATTCAAACTAGACAAAGTTCAAGGGTGAGGTAAGATTTATGAGATTCTCGCAGGGAAATGGCTGAAGAGCGTCCAATCTCCGCACCCAACATCCTCGACGGCCACCAATTTCTGTTCCCATTTGGTGCCTTACTGACCATGAGGCAGCACGAGTCCTAGTGGGGGTTAGGCCCGCGTGGGTTCGAATCCTGGGCGCGGCGATTAGCCCACATCCAACCTAGGTGTTCATTCTTCCCTCGTGGCAGATGAGAGAGTTCCTAGCTTAAGCTGAGGTTTGTGTGTGTGTGTGTGTGAGTTCATACACACACAGGACTTAAGACATGGTTGAGAGATAAGGCAACACACGTATAAAACTCCTTCCTTGAAACACAAATGATATTCACACACACACACACACACACACACACACGCACGCACGCACACACACACACACTAGGACCAGAAGGACTGAAACGCCATCAGTGATAAACCTTATCTTCATTCAAAACAGCACTGACATCCATCAGATATCTCAAGTGATGCTGTCCTCGTGGACTGTGGTATTGTACATCTATGTCTCTAAACTGGCGAGAAAACAGTTGCGAATACGATGAATTTATACGAAGGAAAGTCGACTGAAACAACTAACATATTGTCTGAATTCCTTCAGGAGGATTTGAGCAGCTTTCCGTGCTCCCAAGTGGAGGTTTTGACAAGAAAATTGCAGCATGAATATCGTGCGTGTCCAACTTATTAGCAGATGCACTGGTTGGTCAACCTCGAGAATAGGAAGACTTTAATGAAAAGGCTTTTGAAAAGGGTAGACTGGCAGAATAAGATCAGGACGAGATTCCAATGATCCAGCTGGTGATTTGATCTTCCAGACCAAACTGGACGGCAGAGAGTCTAATAGGGCTTTATTCCAGTTTATTTCAAAGGCCAAACGTTGCTGGAAGCAACAAATTCTTAATTCATTCTTGCAAAAGGAAGAAAAAAGGAGAAGGTTTCAGGATCTTACCTCACAAAAAATTCGACTCATGTGTCAATTCCCGTTTTTGTGCCGTAGTTGAAGACTTAAAATAACGCTCGTATGTAAAGCTGGTACTTTTGTTAAGTGAGGTGGGCAAGGGTTATCAATGAAGAATTATTGCTAATGCGGTTCTCTTTCGAGTGACGAGAAACTTTCGGATATTCCACTCAGGTAATGCTGATCAAGCCTTGTATGACATACAATGTCTTAAGTGAGATTATAATAATCACTAGAGTTTGATCGACAAGAAGAATAGCAAGTGAAAAATTATTTACTGTCAGAGCCAAGGAGATGTTTAGGACAGACTGTAGCAATGAAGAAACAGACGTTAGTTACATTTGAGGTAAATGGTTCAAAAAGTATGAAGTCAGACTTTGTGTTATTTCATCCTACTCTCCATTTCAACGCAGGCATATGAAACCTTTTGTGTTGGTTAGGCCGCGTCTGTCTCTCCCAAAGGTCATGTACAACCACTGACCACAAACTCAACCGTATTCTCTTATGAGTCACAGACGACAGCGGGTTGAAAGCGGTTCTCCGGGATCCCAAACGTGTAATGGCTGCTCTTCTGAGAACCAGACTGGCAAGCGAACCCCTGACGGAGGCCTGATTGTGGGTAGCGGAAGACGAAAGAGTCTGGCGCAGAGTTGCTGACAGTAGACAGAACGGAGATGGCGAGTATAAGACCCGTCAACAGGCGGTGGGTGCTGTTCTGAGATGTTGGATAGAGGCAAGATGGTGTATAACGAAGAGATGTTGTAATTAGCAAGATATAAAGGACATGTAGAGATATGTAATGAAAATGACAGAGGATAAGTAGAGATGATGGTGCTACTAATATGATGTACACGATAGGTAAAGACAGTATGATAAGGGATAAATCAGTCATTCTTTTTTTCATACAGCCATGATATTCATTGACGGTTTAGCTAAAGTGAATGAATCAGTTCTTGTCAGAGTTATACTGGATAACAGATGGTGATTCAGAGAAACGTGTGTTCCCTGTCGCTTATGGGATCATTGTGGTTGTATAGAATAAGGGATGCAGATTCCCAATGATACTTTAGACGTCCCGTTCCTCATAATCCGAGTGAATATTCATTGCCGGATCACTGAATATCACACCACAAACTGAAATTCTGATTACGGTCTTAATCTATAAATCAGCAAACCCTGGGAGGTTTTCGAACGAGTATTATCAACCTGGTGACTTCGTCTGAGGCTGGTATATCTGGGCGAGACTACCTGAAGGAGGAGGAGGAGGAGGAGGAGGAGGAGGAGGAAGTTGACCGTGGCAGCACTATTGTTGGAGATGTCTCCAGCAGCAACGCGGGCCTCCGGGTATGGGGGAGGGGAGATACACACACACACACACACACACTCCTGAAGGCGGTCAGGATATATTGGTTGTCAAGGGACTCTGACGGTGACCTTCGGTGAGGCAATAACGGGAGGGCCAGAACGCTGTTACTCACAACTTCTCGCTTGTGAAATTTGTGTTGGAAAGGTGGTTGTAGTAGCAGTAGACTGGAGGGAGAAAGATAGGTACTCTACCGATGAGCAACGGGTGCCAAGAGATTTTTATTGTTAAACCTAAGAAAAAAATAACTAATATTTCATTTATTAAATGCCAGGTAGTTGATAATGTTTCACTTGATCGTTAATCCTTGTATATGTATCAATAAGTATGGGGTTGTGAATTCAGGTCATGGCCAATATTGATTTATTCACTAGTGTTCAAATCCTGGCCAATACTGACTTTAATAATCACTCGTGATAAGGGGCAGGCCAATACCGACTGTATTAACCCTTCATAGTGAGAGGACAATAATTACGTCCAATTTTTGCCTGTTCCGTAACGGATGCATCGCCAAAAAACAGTTCAGTGATAAACAGACACAGTTACAGTGAGAAAACTGCGTATGTATTCTCTCCATTGAGTGCGTCTGGATACAATAAACCATAAACATAAAAGAACAGCGATACAATTTAATACAATAATACAGGGTTTTGGAGAATTCAGTCCCAACTTTGTTTGTTCGGGATATGGAGTCCGGTAGTTTATCTGCTGGATCAACCACGCATTTTAATTCAGTAATTCCATTCTATTTTTTATTATTAACAAAACACATATATATATATATATTTTTTTTTTTACGCTTGAATCACATTGCAGGTAAACTAAATCTCATTGTTTGGCGTTTCAATCCGTCCAATATCATGCTTGAACCACCACCATAGCCTATTACCGGAATGACGTTAGAGAATCGGCCACAAGAGATACGTACACACACACACACACACACACACACACACACACACACACACACATACAGGCCATGATCGTGACGTACTGTTTATGTTGCCGTTTTGGTGGCCTGTGGAGAAGCCTAGCTTATAAGTCGACTGGGAATCACTAGGTGGAGAGATCTTCTTTCTCGACTGCTCACGCCTGCAGTACATGACGGAGTGGGAGGAAAGACTACTCTGGAACATGCAGATAGGGTCTATTATAGACCTGGTTGAAAGACGGCATGTACAAGAAACACGAGTGACTGAAAGGAAAATTAGGATGGAAGTAGATGGTGTACGTGTGAACCGAAGAAAACTGGATCGAACGTATGTATAGAGGGGAAAATCGAGGGTCAGTACGTACAAAACATATACTGACAGACCATCAACACTTGGAGCATAGATATATGAAACTTCCGGATACGTAACGTGAATGGATATATTAACAGAGCAGAAAAAGACGAGAAATTTTCCCGTGAATCTTAAACAGGACAAAATCTTACTCATTCGGAGGTTGGTATTAATCACCCGATGGCCAGGGAGACATGTAATACCGACAGATGCAAAAGGATAAATGTACAGTTTATTTTCGTGTCAGTCGAATGCAACGACCATAAAATTTAGCTGTGTGAAAAAATGATAAAATGTTGCAATGAAGTGTCCATAATAACTGTGTCCGCTGTTGACTTTTTTTTCTGTATGTCAATGAAAACTTGTCACTCTGCTGGTGAATTCTGTGGACAAAAAAAATGCAAAAGAATTATATTCTTAACGTAACTTTTAGTTTAAAATTACACAGACGGAGTAGGCTGTCGGTCCAAATTATAACAAAGACACTGTAGCAAGCAAAATATACCTTACTAGATTACCTAAAATCATCTTAACTACATATGAGTCTGCGTTAACTAAAAACTTAACTCTACTGACATCAAAACTACCTGTCTCAAAAAAAATATATACATATCGCAAAATGTCTGGTAAGCAGGTTACGTAAAACTATTAATCCGACCGGAACAGATATCTGCTAATTCCACCAACTGAAACCTTACAAAACTTGATCCATAATGATTACTTTCCTCACGTCTTTTAGTCACATGGAGTTGAAACACTTTTTTTTTGTGTGTGTGTGTCCTTGGAATGACTACAATTGTTGATATTCTTTTCTTTCTTGAGAGTCAAAAGTCTAATACACATTAAAATTGCCTATTTTTTAAGATTCATTTCAGTTTTATGGATTCAATGTCAAACTTTACTTCCTTTTGAAATAATTTTTTCAAAATCCCTGAAAGGGCAAAATGCGTCGTAGATCACAGACCATCAACACCAAAGGAAACATTTTCCTCTTAATTCTTTCAATTCCATTACTGTCTGTTGTCTATCACGCTTTCACTGGCAATAATATTTTCTTCCGGAATTAAGAGCCAGTTCTGACCAGTTTAGAAATGCAGGCTCTATGGCAATAGGGCTCTGTCACTACTGTTTATCTGACAGAGGCCAGGTGTTTTGGTAATAACGTTTATTTGATTTTATTTCTCTGCCTTCATCTGCACAAATGTTGGCTGCCAGCACTGGATTGCCCGAACAGTGTTACATGAGTTTTCCCAAACCGGTTTATAGTCAGAGGGGCTATATTTCCGTCATATTTCTGTCTGTTGCCACGGCTCTCTCATTTCCATATCTATTCAATAATGGCTCCCGAGTGGCTGAGCAGATGCGCCTTTTGCAATGAAACACACACACACACACACACACACACACACAGGAGAGAGGCGTCATTTACAACTATTTTTTCTTTAGTTTACCATTGAAAAAAAAAATTGGGAGACTTTGTACCGTCGTCTACCAATCTAGGATGAGTCTTTATCTTTTTTCTTTTTTAATTCCAATTGAGGCCACCTTTCTGTATGTAACAAGCTAAAGAATAATCATCATGAACGTTGCATGAAGCTGCAGGAGAGAAAATACGTCCTATCAAAGCTAAAGACACGATATCTAGCGTGATTGAGGAATATTTTATCAAATATATTAGCATACACTACATTAGCGCGTCGAAGCACTGTACTTAAAAGGTATATATTGGTTTCCACAGTACGGGACTTGGACTTCAAGCTTCCAACACGAGCCACAGCCCACACCTTCTCCCCTTGACTGAGGAAAGATGATATAGTTTGATCGAGATTCGAGCCTGACGCTCGATCCACTCGGAGCACCACCTCGAAGAGCCGAAAGATTAATAGCTCTGATTTCATACTCTCGCTCTATTCCATCGATGGATTTTCCTCAGAACTACTGTGGCCCCTGGAAAACGAACCATCTGCTCAAAATGCGGCAGTAGGTAATGCAGGATCGATGGGGATCTGGAGTCGAGACGCGGTTATGTCTTTGTTTTGCTGGACCGTTGTTGACCGTTGAGAGAGAGAGAGAGAGAGAGAGAGAGAGAGAGAGAGAGAGAGAGAGAGAGAGTGTGTGTGTGTGTGTGTTTAGTTATATCTTTTTTGCTCTTGTAGAAAAGGAAACTAGCTGAGCACAGCCATGAATTGGTTATTGTGTTATGCCGATGGATGATTGACGCCTCTCTTAACTGCTCCGAAGCTTCGTGGGAACCAGGAGTGATCGATCCACAGTTGCGCTGCTGCAAAAGCGGATGACGATTCCTGAGTCCTCAAACTGTTGATGATGTTCCTTGAAGTTTTCGATCCAGGTGCAAACTTTCTCTTATTTGCGACGAGTCGTATATCCTTATACTGTATCCTCTGTAGCTTAAGGATGCCTGGAGTGTGTGGGGGTATTGGGTAGCAGGTCATTACAGGAAGCATCAATCCTCTGGTATAATTTTCTGCCTCTCCGGTAGTTGCTAGTAACTTTACAGGCTACGCAGCGTTGTTTTCCCTTGAATGTTTCTTTTGACAGCAAGACACGTACTATTATCAAGCTTAGTGAAGTCGGTGTGTGCTCCAGGATTATACAGCTATTTTGGTACAGTATCCTGTTACCCTCTCAGACTCTGTTGACGGGCTTTATTCACCCTAATGTCACTTTTGTGAATAGGATTTTAATCTTTATCTTACATTCATTTTCGAAGCTGGCGTGCCTAGATGGCTGAAACTGTACTGACTCTGTGTTTGGGGAGTGTGTTGTGAGAGACTTCTGTTTGAGAGGCACCGTCTGCGGACAATAATGTCCACGCTTATCTTTCGTACTGGATGGGGAATGTCTGCTGCGTCGGCTGTGAACAGAGATGGTGAAAGGACACTGCCCTGGGTGGGTCTTGTGGCGAGGAGCAAGGTTGCTGGCGTGGCACTGTTCTGGCGCTGTCTATGCCTCACGGAACAGAGCAACATCACACTGTCAGCGTTCGGTTCCTTCAACCGCCTCATAGACTCTCTCTCTCTCCCCCGGCCTAAGGCCCTGTGCAGCCTTCCCCACGTCTTTATTCCATCGTGTGGCAAGCGGCCTCTTTATTTTTCTTTTAAAGTTGCGCTAACGACGGAGGGATCACATTATCTCCGGCCTTTTTCCAGCCAGCGTGGGGGGGGTAACGGTAGGCCGCTTCTGAGCCACGATAGGTAGACTTCATTTTAGATGGAAATCAAAAAAGATGAAGATCAGGAGATACGAACGATGGACAGAGCTCTCGCGACAGAAGAACCAAGGTACTAACAGGAGTTCCTCGTTGAGGGAAAGAATCTCGTCATGTAGGTATCAGCAAAACCTACAGAAGTTTAAAGCCAGCAGAACACTAATAAACGACACTTTATTCAACCGCGCCATCGTTCAGACATTGAAAGGCCAACATTACTAGGTTTGGTGGCCCCCAAAGACTTAATATTTCGTCGATCCATCATCCCCAGCAACATCAAAGCTCTATGACACCACGATCTATAACATGAAATTCACATGATGCGAGCCTAAGCCATTCTAAACAGAAAAACAAATAGTCATACGATACATGTACAGGCCTGTGTGCGGAAAGCCATTTTCGACGAGAACATATGACAAAAGTGAGCACAAGTCGCGTCAAGAAAGCTTTAAATTCCGGAGGAGTACATCACTTCCCTGCTACTGATAGTAGCGCAGCCTTGGAGCTGAGGGAACTCCCGGAAAAGGGGTCTTGGAGATAAAGCCGGGATCATTAAAACAAAATAAAAAGGTCCTAGAACAATTTTACACGTAAACATAAACACTTAGAGCTCTTTTTTTTATAGATGCGCCTAAAGCTTTTACGCTACACTTAACACAAGACAGAAAAATGACTGACGTCTTTAGAGCAATAACGTCCACGACAGGACTACGCTCCTTTTCGTTCCTTGATGATTTAGCCTTGCCGAATGCGACTCTAATTCAAGGTGTATATGCTGGTAATCCACAGGAAAATGAAACACGATAAGTTCCCAAGTGCACTTTCGTGTACTGATCACATTATCACGAAAGTGCACTTGGGAACTTAGTG